>MINK01173184.1:3290-17759 GCA_001735545.1 Phormia regina
GGGAATCACCAAAAAGTGCATAAATACATGTGAATCTTAGTATCGACGTAATATTCTGAAATAGTATGTTTTTATTTCCACTTAATACAATTATAGGTCCATAATTGGCTTCTTCCCGAATTTTGGTACACATAGACAATGGTGTAGAGTATCATATGGTCGATCTTGATCGACTATACCTTTTTCTCTCGTTTTATTGTGATTTTATGTAAATAAACGATTTTAAAAGACTTTCATTTTGAACGAGAAAAATCGAAAATTTTAATTATAAAAAAGACATAGAAATTAAAAAAAATGTAATATTTGATAAATATTTGCATTCAATAACACCGTTCTAGCCTATCGGAAGCCACATAACGAGGTACAAGAGGGACGGGATCTGAAATAGTTATTTTGGTACTTATACATGGAATAATGGATCTTCTGTATTATATAGACGTTTCAAAATAAAATTAAAAGTGCTGAGGAATTAAGAATATATGACCGACATATATTTACCAGGATAATAACGTAAAGCATTCCGCCACAATTATAAAGCTTAATTTCACCAGATACCAATCTAAATGGACATTTGTGGAGTTTTTATTAAAAAAAAATAATTTTTAAACTTCACTAATAAAGAATTGAAATTCATATTATAAATGCAATGAAACAAAATAGATCATATATATGACAAATTCTTATCATACAGTGTTGGAAAAAATAATACTGACATTCTAATTTTTCAATATATTCTCACTGTTTTATTTACTATTCCATAAATATTAAAAAGTATATACATAAAATTAAATAACTTCAAATATTTTAACTTATAAAGCAAAATAAAGGAACTAGTTCGACCAAAAAATATAAATTTTCTCAAAAAGGCTTGGAAAAAATAATAGGAATACTTTATTTTTTAACATTACCATTATTTACAAATACTTTACTTGGTTGAAAATCCTTTCATTTTTATTACCTCCTGACAACGGCGATTCATAGATCCCACAAGATCTCACCTCGGGCGGAATTGATTTTCTTGATTTTTCTCCCACAACTCTTGTTTGTTTTTTATCTAAAGCTACAAATTTTATTTTTGAGGACTCTCCGGTGATTGGAATGGCCACTCTTTTACAGGCACCTCATTCTGCTGAAACCTGCATGAATTCCCATTTTAGTGGCATTTGATCCTCAGCAAATGGAAACATTTTATTCAGTAGACTTCGTATAAAGTCAGGAGTATTCACTTTTGCCTGAATCCATAGTATTATAGAACCACCAACGTTTTTTTGATATATTTTGGATCAAATTCAGCATTTGCAGGACGACTGCCGTCAGATCCAATTAAATTGATTTTTGTTTCGTCTGTTCCAGTTTTTATGGCACAGGTATCGCCTGGCAAATTCCAACCTTTTTCGTATATATATTTTTTTTTTTGCTCAACAGTGGTACTTTTCCTGCAGCATATTTCTTATTGTTCGACTTGCCACTGAAGTACACAATTTATTTTTAAAGCTACTGGATAACATAAAGGGATAATTTTTGGAAAATCGAACTAAACGTTGGTCAAACTACACTAAATGAGTGAATTTTTTAAAGTGATATTTTTATTTAAATAAATTATTTCCTGTTGGCATTTAAGGTAATATCCGATGTTTTCAGAAATTATACTTATTAAATGTTTTATTGTGTTTCCGTCAATTTTTTTGCTCAAATAAGTCCACTTATTTATTAAATCCGTTTCATTTTCTGCTGAGTTTTTAATGTCTTTTAAATTATTTTTCTGTAAAGCCCAATATCTTTCAACTACACGAAGTTCGCTACGATTTGGTGGACTAATCTCTTTCGGTACAAATACTAGCAAATTCATTGTTACTATTCCATTGTTTTGTGTGAGAGGAAAATGGAACCGCCCAAAAAACTGTACTGTATTTTTTTAGGAAAGAAAGAATTCTTCACTAAGGGAGCTCATTCACTTATATTTCTGTGTTAATGGAACCATTTTTACGAAAAGGAAAGATGTTTCTTTCTCGCATATGCATATGGCTCACCAAATCAAAAACTTTCTTGGGAAGACTTTTTTCTGCCACAACTCCAGTAGCATTTACGACATAGAATTCATAGCCATGAAGTGGACAGAAGTCAGTCTAAGCGGATGTTTCATCGTCTATAAAAATTTACTTCTATTTCTGCAGAAGTCAGTCTAAGCGGATGTTTCATCGTCTATAAAAATTTACTTCTATTTCTGCATAATTCTATAATAGCAATTTAGACTTCTTTTCTAAATTTCGATTGCTTTTGATAAAAAATGTATAAGCACACAATAAAAAAAAAAAAAGAAAATGATTCTTAAGACAATTTTTCTCTCAGTGTCAAATCAACCAAATATATTTTTTGGTTGGATTTTGATTTATAACCCTGAATTTGTAGTAAATGTCTAACGAATGTCTATAAATTCTTATTGTGATGTGTTTGAGAATAGATAAACGAACGAGCTAACGAGCAAACACAGAAGACGTTGCCATAATAAGCAAGTAAATGCATTAAATGCTCCAAACAACACCAACAACTAGCCAGCGAGTCAACACTATAACTACTCCAATATTCGTTACGCATTCCGGGGAGTTTTGGATTGTTATTTTTTTATTTTTATTTTTGTTTATTATTGTTATTTGTTTTTATTATTAGTCGTCGTACAGCTATTATTAATGTGGTTTTTGTTGTTGTTGTTGTTGGTGGATAAATATTTTGTCGGGTGCTATAAGTAGTTGATGGGTTGTAATATGGTGGTGAATGGACAATTCAAATTAAATGTTAATATATACATTTAATAAATTGTTGGTATCTTTTAGATATTATTGTAGAAATATTAAATGCTCGTGTCTACAGCTCTAGCCAATATCTAGTGGTAGCTGTCATATAAAAAATATATATTTTAAAAACCAAAACTGTCAAATTGTAATTGCTTTCTGTTGGCATTTGTGTGGAATTTTAATAATCTCTCTTTATTATAATTTTTAACCTCTCCTTTACTCTCATTTTCTCGCTCAGGTTATCAACCATTATAATAAATTGTTACTATTTATTTTCGTTATTGTTGTTACTCTTTTTTTTTTTGGTGTGACAAGTGTTGTTGTTTTANNTTTATTTTCGTTATTGTTGTTTCTCTTTTTTTTTTTTTTTGGTGTGACAAGTGTTGTTGTTTTATGTGTTTTGGGGAAGGAGAAGAAGATATGATTATTATTGCTGGGGCATACAACATGAAGCATAATAAAAAATTTTATCGTTTGTAATATGATACATTTTGTTTTATTTTATTTAGTTAAGTTAAAAGGGATGTTGTTTAAAGGTAACAAGACTATTACCCCCTCCATTTCCTTAACTGTCATGCAAACCATTTAAAGTGGCTGTTTATTTAGTGGTTAATACCCAAAGGAGCAATTTTAATACTGTTTGCGTAAAATCCTTGTACAATTGTAACAGTTATGAAACACGATTTGTCAAAATGTATTATTTATCATTATCACCGTGATTGCTGGGGCTTGGTGGAAGACATCTTTATTGAGGGGTATATAAACATTTATTCCATTCGATACCTTGAATTACTTGTGTAAATAAAATACAATTTACAAGCAAATCCTACGCAGATTTTGTACACTAAATCAGTAAAATCTGTTTAAAAAAAGTTAGGGTTAAGCTTCCCTTTTCGGTATTTTTTATTAAGTAAGGATATATAGACCTCAAAATATATATAAATCATCCGGTTCGAAGGAGCATTATCATGTTCTATTCATGATATCTTTTTCATTTGTCTTTAATTAAAACCGTAATTTGTGAACAAAATTTCAAAATCTCAATTTTAAACTTTTAAGTAATTTAAAAAAAAAACTTGTGCTAATAAAGAACCTATTTAGACCACAACATTTATGGGTTAAAAATAAAATCAACCACTACATTTAACAACCAATCAAGTTTTAGCAATAAAGCCCAATTCAATTTCATTTAATGTAAACACACTAAATAAACACATACAATTATTGTAAAATACTTGTACAAAGAACATCATCATCATCATACTCATACGAACGTATGTACATATTAACCTACGAAAAACATTCATCCTGTCAGCCATACCCCCAAACAACCCAGTCATCTAGACAGCCAGCTTATTCAACAAAGTATGAACAAATCTTCAATTAACCTTTTGTATTACAACAACAACAAAATTTAACAACTACAACAATAATAACAACAAAAAAATGAATCGAAAATGAAAACGAAAACGATTGTCATAACACAAAGCAACTTGTAATTTGATACTTAATTGACACATTGCTCGTAAATTTGCCAATGAATTGAAAATGGAAGGAAGGATGGAACGAAGGAGTAAGAAGTTTTGGAGGAAAAAAAAAGTAACAACAATCTGACAAGAAGGACAGCATAAAATACTTACTTACAACCACAAACAAATCATGAAACGTGTAAAACTTTGCAAGTTTTTTTTCTATATGTGGAGAGAAAAAAAACAAAAACAAATACAATGAAATACCAATTATCCTAAAAATAAAAAAAAAAAAAAAAATTAAACTAAAATGATGTTAAGTAATAAAACAAGAAGAGAATTAAATGAAATAAAAATAAAAAAAAAAACAAGTAAATACCCACCAAGATTAATGTTTCTGTCTACACTTGAATGATTGGATATTGGATTTAAGTATTAAACTATAATTGAAAGGATAAACTGTTTATACTGATCTCAAAAGGTATAAGTTTTTATAAAGCTTTTTATTTTGTCTATGAAAAATTCCTCTTGTAGAATATTTTACACAAATTTTCTCCTTATAAAACAAATTTTTTCTTTATAAGATTTCTTTTTATTGTATCATTGCAATAAATTTTCTCTTTAAAGAATATTTGTAATAAATTTTCTATTTTATTTTCAAATTTTCAAATTTTCAATAAATTTTCCTTTATAGAAAATATTCAAATTTTGTCTTTAAGGACAATTTTCAATTAATAATTTTCCTTGTTATAGAAAAATGTCAATAAATTTTTTCTTTACACAAAATTGTACTTGATAATTTTCATCAATAATCTTTTAATTAAATTTTCTCTTCATAGATATTTTTTCAATAAATTTTCTCTTTATAGAAAAAGTTCATTAAATGTTCTCTTTAAAGAAAATTTTCAATAAATTTTGTTTTTATAGAGAAATTGCAATAAATTTTCTCTTTATAAAGAAATTTGTAATAAATTTTCTTTCATTTTAATTTTCTCTTCTCTACACAAAATTGTTAATAAATTTTATCTTTACACAAAGTTTTCTATTAATTTTCTCTATAAACAATTTATTTTTTTCTATATAAAATTTATAGAAATTTTTCAATAAATTTTCTCTTTATAGAAAATTTTTATATAAAACAAATAATAAATCTCCTCGTTATAGAAAAATTTCAATAAATAATATTCTCTTTACAAACAATTTTCAATATAGAAAAATTTTACTGAATAATTTGTTCTTTACCTAAAATTTTTAATAATAATTTTCTCTTATAGAAAATTGTTTATAAATTTATTTCTAGATTTTTTTTTTTTTTCTTTTTTAAGAAAAAATTTTCTGATTTTTTTCCTTTTGGTAATAAATTAATTTCAAACTTTTCTCCCTTCAACACTAACATAAATAAACTTTCTACCCAAAGGAAAATAAATCTCATTTAAAAAAGCCTTCAATATTATAAATGCGACATTAAATGAAATTTATTTTTAAACTAATTTTCCTTATTGATAACATTAATTATGAAATTTCTTAGTTTAAAAATATGAAACGACCCTCTCAAGCTAAACACGAAAAATGTAATTTTACACTTTCCCACACTATTTTTGAGGTAATATTTCTTTTCAAAAATGAAAACAAAAATTTGGTTATAATTAGTAGTGGCAAAACGAATCAAATTTATAAAAACATTTTCATCTACAAAACAATTGAATGAATGCGTTACTATTGCAGTCGCCAGTCAGTAACCACAAAAAAAGAACCAAAAAAATCAAAAATAATAATAAACAGACAGTCAACACTCCAACCAAACCATCCATCACTATCTAACAGCAGATAGCCAGTACTACAAGTCCAGACGTAGTCATATAGTAAATGCTGTGTTTGTTTACAGCAGCGCAACAGTCAGACAGTTGGACACTCAGTTCGTTCACGCACGCTCTTTAAAATATTTAGTTTTTTTTGAGCAAAAGGGGGCGATGGTTGGGATTTATGATACAAAACATTGAATTTGTTACGCCTGACTCGAAATGATCAAATAAATATAATTTAAACAAACAACAGGGACAGACAAACGAACGAATGGACAGACGTATATACATACATACATACGTACAGATAGATACTTTAGTACTCGTTTAAAGAAAAATATTTGTACATAATAATGGGGCTGCAATTCATTGTCAGATTGATTTGTTTAATTGGCTATGAAAAGGTGAAATATGATGGTTTTTTTACTTTGGCATAAATATTATTTTCGAACTGATTTAGAAGCTCCGTTATGTCCATATCTTCTATTGTTTCATTATGTAAATTGGCATTAGTGTGTTAGATTTGATTTGGTTATTCCATTACTTTTTATTATCAATATTTTGTTAAATTGTTATTTGTTTAAACAAATTTCTAAATAATATGATGTGTGTATGTGTGTGTGAATAAATGTTTTGTAGTGATTAATTTGATAGTTATGAGAAAAGAGTTATTAAAATCATTACAAGTTTATTGTATCGCTATATAAAAAAAGAAGGAAATAAAATTTCTAATAGTTTTCAACGTTCATAAATGGTGGGAATTTCGAGCAATTATTATTTTAAATAAATCAGGTCATGTGGAAAATTATTCATGTTTTCTTGTAAATAATATAAAACTTTAACAAATTTCACTTTTAAATCAAACAGATTTAACATGTTTTTATCCATCCCTCTCTTAATACTCAGTAGAGAAATTAACAAAATACCAATACATATAGAGGCGCCACAACTAATCCCCCCTTAAACTCTACCATGAGTATCGAGTATTATAATAGACACCTAACAATCAACAACACATGTCCAAACAACACCCACTTAATTTGCTAGTGATGGTGCATCCCCACTCCATCATGATGATCTTTTATATGGACGCATTGCATTTTTCTTAATAGGTATGAGAGCGAGTAAATTTGAAATGAAATGTTTACATAAAACAAATTACTCAACAAAATGTTGTATGAGCACATTTATCTTCATTTCAAAAATTTAGTGGCTGTTGTCTATGATTTTTCTTAAAACAGACATTTTAAAGAGTAAAGTATTTATTGGAAAGAATTTAAAGATATCTTATTAATATATTATTGATCAGTTCTAGCCACTTATATTAATTAATTAATTAGAAATTATTAAAATGAATAAATTATCATTAAGATCGAAAAAATCTTAACATTATATAAAAATTCAAAAACTTGAAAACGATTGATCATAGAATATTCATTGTTTTTACGTTTAATTGATAATACACTACCGATTATAGAAAAATCGAATTTTTATTCTTCTAACCACTATTTAAGAACTTGTAGATCTTTTCCGGTAACTCTTTCATATTAGATTTGATAGTTGTTGTAGACACTATTTTCGAACAGTCTGTCAATCTCCTTTTAAAATCTTAAATATTTTGGAACACCTTTTCGATCATCTTACATTCTCTTCTCACAAAAGTCTAATATCTCTTCACTGGTCTTAGCTCCGGATGACTTAGAGATTTGACCTCTCTCTTGGTACAAAAACTATGTAATTGTTTTGGTACCACTTCAGAGCGTTCTTAGATAGTAATATGATTCCAAATTGAACCAAAAATATGAAGACCAATTTTTTTCGAACATTCGTTGTTCGAATTTTTGGGTATTTATAGAACCCACTGTAACAAATAACTGCTTCTTTTACCTCAACTGTATAAATCTTGCCAAACCAGGAATTTTTTAGGAATATCGACTAAATTTGGGACAGGAAGCTGCATTTGAAACATGCGAGCATTTTACAACATGCGATTTTTTTTAAGATTTTTTTCGATCGCACTCCTTAGTATGAATCAGAGAACAAGGTGTTTCATGTTATAATTTTGTGTAAAGAGAGCAAAATGACTTGTATTTTATTTCAATTTCTTGCATTTAATAATATGGTGGCTTTTTGTTTATATAAGTTAATCAAATGATTTAGTTGCTAAAAACAAAATTAATAATGTTTATAAAATACCAACAAAAAATATAATAAAAAATATTTGAAGAGCAAAATAAATATGTTAAACATCATCTTAGCATCGAATGTTAAATTTATATCATTATTCTGAATTAATTAATAAACATTTTTCTTATTTCTTTTCACATTTAAAAGAAATCACTCCTTTACATTTCTGCAAACACATTTAAACTTCTGCAAAACATACAAATGATATAAACAGTCATGAATTGTGAAGAACAAAAATTAATTGTATTCAATTTGCCCACAAATGTTTAACTTAACCATTTGTAAGTGAGAGTATAAATTCCTCTATTCCTCTAGCCTAACCATCCGCTCGTCCGTCCATCCATCTATACATCCTTCCAATCATACATTACACACTGTCTGTTGGGTGAGAAATTCATAAATTTCCCCCCTCTATCTCATAATGGGAAAACAAATCTGAGTGCCTGCTTCATACATATAACAAAAGCGTAAGAAATGACACCAACAAATAAATCAAAAAAGAAACATTTTCAATATTTTTCACCAAAATCACTGCATCATTCTGTAATAGATTCTTCTTTAGACAAACAACTAAAAAAATGCGTATTTCATATAGGAAAATATCTATTTTGTTGGTTCAACAACTTTGTAGGGATTTTGGTTTTTAATTTTGTGAAAAAAAAGAAACTTAACGACGCGACATATAGTCTCTGGATCTTGTAAGTAAATCTTCTCTTGCATAGATAAATGTATTTATGTAAAAGTTGTTCGGTTTTATACGATTATTCAAAAATTTATATTCATTTCACATCATCGATCATTTAAGAAAATTATGACAGATTTCAATGATAAATGTGTATGATTTGAAAAAGCTTTCAACACAATTCATATTTCTAATGGGACTGTGAAATAATAAATAGATGTTGTTGTTATTATTATTGTTGTTGTTTTCCTTTTTATTTTGAAATGTTTCAAATTATCAATTGGTTGTGGTTACTAAGAAATAAATTGATTAGAAAGACATGGATAAGAAATAAAAAGAAATTATAATTATATTTTTTTCTAAAATAAAATGATTTAATGAATTTACATTATTATTAAAGATATTCTTTGGTATAGAAAATATTATCTAAAATGAAATATTTAACATGTTTTGGTAACAAAGAAAATAATCCCCAGAACATATAAATAGGCGCCATAATTAATCCTAATTTTCAAGTTTTGGTATTAAGTAACATGTTTTTAAATTAGTTGAAATTTTAGGAAATGTGTAAATTTTTATTAACCAAAAAGTTTTGGAAATACTAAATTGGGCAGCACACAATTGTGATTAAATGCCACGTTTTTTTATTAAATAAAATTTTCAAAAAATTATAGTGTGCAATAAATTCGTCTTCTGATATTGAAATATTTAAAGAAGAGGAAATATTTAAACATATTTTTCTTTAATAAACTAATCATTTATATTATGAGCCTGATATTCACACTTAATTAGATTGAATGAAAATGGTGCATAAAATACAATTAATTCATGGGGCTGCATTAAGTGCTGCTATCAACACTCAAGGCAAATAATCCAATAATTAAAACACTGATTGTTAAAGAAAAAAACCGACAGACAGACAGACAGACCGAAGGCAATCAATTCGTTTTATTTACAACACACAAAAAAAGTGAACAAGAAAAAAACCAAAACAAATGAATAAAATAAAACACACACGAACAATTAAAGTGGGAGTGTTGACAAATAACCAACACTTACCCCATCCGTTAAACAAGCAGCACAAGACGCCCTTCACTTTTTTCCCTCAATTTGCCACAAGTAGCAGCTGCAGTAATCGGTTGTATGTATGTATGTGGTTTTCCTCAACATCCACATCCATCAACAGTCGAGAACAAAATGCAATTGCATTTACATACAAATATCTACATATGTAAATAATTATTTTATTTGTATAAATGTATTTGGTGTGGAAATAAATTTCTGTTTTTAAATTATTGACATCCACTTAATACATCCATCCACTTTACTAAATATTTTATGGCCAGATGAACTTTCCTTCTACTCATTCAGGCTACAAATAAGGCAGACGCAATACATTTTCACTGTACGATGAATGTATAAATTAATGAGCAACAATTATTCTTTTCATATTTAATAAGAGATCGAGCCAACGTATTTAGAAGGAACAAGCAATCGAGTGTGAACACCCACCCCACATCCCCATTATATATAGCACACATCATATTTTTGCTTTAAGGCATATGGTGGGGAATTTGTCTAATAATTGAATAAATGATTTGAAAAATGTTTTACATTTTCTCCAATTTTAATGTCAAAAATGTGTTTAGTAATTGTTGTGTTAAGTAGGTGAGAATAAATGAGAGTTTATATGGAATTTTTGGAATTTTTTTTCTAGAAATTTAATATTTTTAGTTTATAAACGATATTACTTAAAAAAACTTATAGGTTTAGTTTATTTTTTTACTTTAAAACTGCGATCAAAGTGATCAAAATGTGACATAAGAAGCAGACTATATTGGTCAAAGTACACTGAATAAAGTATTTTAAATGAATGCCTTATATTAATTGAAATTGATTAATTTTTCTAAGAATTTATTAAATTAATGTACGAATTCATAGTTCCAATGAAAAGATTTATTAAAATCCAATGAAAAAATTAACGCTATTATAAACATTACATTAAAACCAATATTTCTTAATAAGATAAGTTAATTAGTTAATTGATTTAATGTACTAGTACATTGAATAAACGAATTTAATTGTTTTAATTAAGAAGAAGCATTACACAATGAATAAAATTATTCAATCAATGAAATATTTCATTATATGGAATTAAAATAAATACTTTCTAACGGGAATAAAGTAAACAAAAACAAAACTGTTTTCAGTGATGTATTAAGAACACAAAATTATTAAAAAATAAATCAATAAAAAACTGCTGTATAATCATTGAATAGTTGTGGTAACCATGTTTTTTCTCTGCGTTTCAGTATAATAATGTTAGTGGTTTTAAACAGTTTTTAAAATTATATATGTTTAACTTATATTTTTGTAGATAAAACAATTAAGACGCAGAGCATATTATACATACTAGGGTTTTGAAAAAATATATATATTCAAAATTCACGAAGATTATATTCATAAGTATTCATAAATATTTAAAATTTTTTAATTTAATTCTTTATAAAATTATATAACAGATTAACAAAGTTATTGGTCTATATGATGATGATTTTCCTATATTGATGATTTCGATTTCATTCTTGCTAGGCTTCAGAACCATAATAATTTCTGCACATTTCCACTGACTTGGGAAATAGTTTAATCGTAATATTGTATTATATAGTAATTAATAACACTTCACAGTTAATAATATAACACTTCTTTTAGATAATAGTTTGATTAAATTGGAATCTATTTCATTGTATCCTGGAGTGCCAGATTTAGTTTCAAAAAATTTCGATGTACTGAACGTAAGATCAAATAAAGAATACAAAGAATGGATGGCTTGTCAAAAATCCTAGTTTTAAAATTGTGTTAATTAAGACTGAATCACATCATAAGCATACATAGTTAGACAAAAGGCTACTCAAAAAGTATCAGATACAATTCATCATCAATTATATTCGTTTTTTTTTTACTATTTTTCATTTTAGATTTATTAGATTAATTTGTCCATTAAGTCCGCCTTTAAACCTTTTGTATTAAATCAACATCTTGCAAATTGTGACCTGTAGTTTGATCAAAATATTGAATATTAACGATGATTCAATGGACGGACAGTTTTTAATCTGTTTAGTAAATTATTAAATTAACAATTTTAACTTTTCAAAGTAGGTAATGAAGAGTATTTTTTGATGTTATAAAAGTTATTATAAACGTTATCTAATTAAACATATTACAGTGTGTGTAAGAAATAATCATAATAATAAAATCATAGAATATTTTTACTTTTTATTTCTAATATTTTGCGAGTGACACTTTTTATGTTTCTGAATTTTTTTTTTCTTTTTTTTGCGATGCCTATATTATGCAATAAAAATATACAGAATTGCAAATACACAACAGGAAAGAAAAATAGAAAACACATATCCTTTCTATAAATCTCAAAATAAGCTTTTTCTATAATCATCACGTAAAAGTTATTTTTGAATAAACAAATAAATTTTCTATAATCATTGTTTAAAGTGTTACAAGTCAATCCAAGATAAATAATATCTAATACAAATCTGATTTTAAATCAAACACACAAACAACATTTATAAAACTTGAGTCTTGAAAATCCAAAACAAGAAATACGATCAACTTTAGATTATCCAGATACAAAAATACTAAACGTATTGACTTGAACTGCCTGAACTGTTGACACATTTTACAAAAGCTACGACTCTAGGAAAGTCTTGTGATTTAAATGTGATTACAAAGTAAATAGTTAACGATATGATTAAAAAAAATGTCCTGTCTAATATCAGCTGAAAAATGTTTCTATTTCTAAAAATATTTTGGATTTACTATACCTCACACCCGTATTTAATAGAGACAAATCTATAGCAACATTTTAGTAGAAGAAAT
Source organism: Phormia regina (assembly GCA_001735545.1). Taxonomy (NCBI): domain Eukaryota; kingdom Metazoa; phylum Arthropoda; class Insecta; order Diptera; family Calliphoridae; genus Phormia; species Phormia regina. Next base: position 16,117 of record MINK01173184.1, read on the forward strand.
CTGCGATCATCCATGATCGCCAAAAAGTCAATGCATTGGATCAGGAAAAAGAAATCCCATACCAAACACACATATTTTATTTAAATCTTGTAAAGGAAAAAAAGTGCCAGCAAACTTTTGTGACGATTAAAATAGTTTTAGAAATAATATCCTAACATGTTGCAGACTAAAGAGACAAATGTTAAAAGGATCAAATTTATTAAATACTATAACGCTTACACATTTTTCCATAAATATGCAAATTTAATCCAATTATCGATGGTACTTAAAATAAACAGGATACAACAGGAAATACAATCCTTTTTGCAATTTAGTTTTTGCTTTTTTTTTTTGTTTTTCTTTTATTTAGTTTAATTTTTTTCTTCTTCTAAGACCAAGCTTAAAGAGTAGCTGTTATTAAAAAGGATATTTTATTTGAATTGCATTTCTTACCTGACTAAAATTGCCGTTAGATTAATAATCATCAGTAGCAGCAGCTAGTATATACATACATATGTATGTGTGTAAGGAGAAAGGGAGAATTTTAATGGTGTAAGTTAGTTAGTTAGTTAGTTGAACATCGTAGTTTTACCCCTTTTTTAAAAAACCAGCGATTAATGAGCTACTTTGTCATAAATTGTAGGCGGGCAAAAGGGATTATTTGCCATAATGAAAATTGCACCATAAAATGTGGCCACTACAGTGGTTAATTTTTATGTTTTTATACTTCTTACAATTTTACAATAGTGTGTATTTTAATTCTTACGTGGAAATTTTCTTTCGTGTGTGAGTGTGTTTTTTTCTTTTCTTCTTTCTTTTAATATTACGAGGTGGGCGTGTAACTCTTAAATACATGTGGCTAAAGTAAAAACCTTTAGCTGGATAGTTTATTTGGTTAGATGTATTAAATATATTAAGTATAATTGGTATTACCGTAATTATAATTTCAATGTGGTTTTTCGCTTTCATTTAGTAAGGAACTACCTACTTTAAAAAGACAACAATAACAACAACAATAATAGGAATAAATGATAATAAAATTATGAGAGGTAAACGAACGGACGGACGGACATATTAAATGAATTTAAACTATTTAGAGAATATTTTAATCTTATTTATTATGTATTTCTATAGATTTCGAGCACAGGTAAATATAATTTTCAATAGTTGATGTAAATGTCAAAAAGTTAAATTGGATAACAAATTTAAATTAAAAATTACAACATTTCTTTTTTTTTTAAATCAGAAAAAAGTTTTTGTGAGACAAAAAAGTTCATTTTGTAAAACAGAGTAAAAATATGTTATGCAAATAAATGATGATATATCTTCTTTTAAATTCTTATAAAATTAAAAAAGATGTGATTTAAAAATATCATAAATATTAAAAAATATCAAAAATAATATTTGATAAAACTTTATCGTTAATCCCAATATGTAATAGATAAAATGAGTTGTATTTCAATAAAATCGAAAGGTAACTGTCGACATAATTTACAATTAAGTGATGATATCTTATTAAAAAATAATTTCTTAAACAATTAAATAGATGTGTATCTGTAAACAATTAAAATCCTGCAAATAATTCTTGAATATTTTCAACATAACTGTTATGTTGATAATAAATGGAGTTGCTCCATATATTGCATCATATCTCGGAAACGAAA
>MINK01173185.1:9557-29437 GCA_001735545.1 Phormia regina
TCCAGCTTGGATACGACCTTAGAGGCGTTCAGGCATAATCCAACGGACGTAGCGTCATAAAAGTGCACTTTGTTTTTTTATATTCAATTACATGAGAATTATGTTTTTTCTATTCATTGAAGGTTTTATAAAGTTTTATAAGAATTGTTTCCAAATAATAGAAGCAATGTTACAGTAATTAAAAAATTTCGATTGTAAATTATAAAACGCATATGATTTCAATTTCTTTTAATCGTTCCAATAGTTTGGAGAAGCAAAGTATCACATTCGAAAATAAATTCAATAACCAATACAAAAAAATTTAAAGGTGACTTTCAAAATAATTTTTTCTTTCATCGATCATAAGTTAATAAATTTAAATGCAATTTTTTGGTTTATATTTTGTTGTACTCCACAGGTTATGAGCTTTCTGAAATGCCAACAAACAAGAAGATTGGATAACAATTAACATATAAGTTATTAAAATAAGATATTTCCTACTTATCTCGCGTAGATAATATGTTATTGTCTAAAAATTTTGATATGATGTTGAATGTATGCCGATTTGCCCCCATGCAAATGTCCTCCTGAATTCAGTTTTAAAACTTAAAATTACCTTAAAAATAGAAATACATATTTATTTTTATTTTATTTATTTATTTTAACATCAGTAACGTAGTCTATTATATTTTAATGGAATTTGACAAAAATAAGTTTTATATAAGCACAAATCCGTATACCAAATTTCTTGAAGATCGGTCCATAATTGACCATAGCTCCCATATAAGTCCCAATTTCTGGAATCTTAGTATCGACGTAATATTCTGTAATAGTATTTATTATTTTTCACTTAATACAAGTATAGCTTCATAATTCGCCCCTTCCCAAATTTTGATACACATAGGGATGGTGTAAGGTTTTTATTACATTTAACAAAAATATATAGGTAGGTTGATAGACAGAAATTGTATTCTGATGGGCTAAAATTATATATTTTTTAAAGAAATTAAAATTAATTTTAATAAATTTATAAATTCATGCTTAAAAGATTCTTTTTTTTTACGCTAAATAAAGCACATTAATGTTCACATTCAACTTAAACTGAGTTGGATTCTACACTTAGTTTTTATCCAAATTGCTGTAAAAATATTTTTTCAACTTTCTTGACAATGCGTCAATTGGCGTAGCCAATTTTAATCGGTTAGTAGTTTAGATATAAGATGTAAGAAGAAAATTAAACTGTTTCTTTCTTCTGATACTAACGTCGTTTTGTGGTTTTATTAAAGATTTTTATGAATGTATGTATTTTTATGTATGTATGTATGTATGTATGTATGTATGTATGTATGTATGTATGTATGTATGTATGTATATAGTTCTAATTATTATGATTACCTTAGTTTATATTTACATGCATATTGACATCTGTAGTAATTGTTTAGTAATTTTATTAAATTGGTTATCATCTCTATCCAAAAAACTTTGCTATTTTATCTATTTGTTTGTGTGCTGCTGCGCTGATATCGATCATTTTGTTGTTCAGCTTTAGCTTTGAATATTTAGACTCATTTTATTTTAATTCTAAAATTGGCGATTACTACAAATGATGTCACCGTCTATTTTGATTTGTTTTCCTTCTGTTTAGTAAAAAAAATAAATACAAAAAAAAAATAATAATAATAATAATAAATAAAAAATAAATGTTTCAAGTGTGATGATGTTCGTATATTTGCTTAATATTTTATTTATTTTTTTTTTTTTTAATAATTATAAATAATATATAAAACGCATACGTAAACTTTGTACATGGAGACACGTATGTATGCATAAAAAAAATATTTTTATTAAGTAGTAATACTAATATGTATACTAAAAACCTCATTTGGTATTATAATATTAGAATCGAGTAATATGTATTTGATAATAAATGATACGCATTCGTTAAGAATCTTAATAAAAAACATTAAAATCAAGAGTGTAAAAAGGTGAACAAAAACAAAATCAACAACATTTTAACAATGAAAAAATAAATAAATATATTTACATATATATTTTTAATTCTTAGTATACACCATTAAGTGAATACGTAATAAAATTTCATAAATTAGAGGCGTAAAAAACAATTATTTTCAATAATTATTGAATTAATTTTGCATACGTTATTTTTATGTTGAATTAATTCGTTTAACAACATTCAAATACATAAATTGTATTTAATAATAGTAAAAACTAAAACTAATACTCGTGTTCATTTATGATTTTTAAAACTTCACCATCTGTTGGTAATACTAATTTTAGCTTTTTTTAAGGAAATTAAAATTTTTTATTCAAAATAAATACATTTAATATGATTATGTTTGTCAGCAAAGAATCCATCTTTAAAGCGAAAAAGGTGTAGTATATTTTTTGATCATTTTATATTTTTATATAAAATATATGTTTTTAATTATTTTGTGTTTGTGTATTTATTTTTTTAAGAAAACTCTCAATTCAAATCAGTAATTTCATTTAAAAAGTTTTTTTTTTTTTTGATTGTTCGTTCCACATTTTTGTAGTATTATTTTTCTGATTAAAATTAAACTAAGTAAAAACCATCTAAAGAAGCCATAGTATATGATGTGGCCTTTAGGAACAAAGTATGCATTGAAATTGGTTCATGAATATCGATTTTCGAACTTACAATGCATAGTACAGAGCAGGGGTGGAAAAGTATCACAGTACTTTTGAACATTCAAAAGTACCGAATTACGCTCTCGAATCATTTGATATTTGTCAAACGATTAGCTAAATATTCCACAATTCGAATTAAAAATAAAATATTTAAATGATAATATATTCTCGAATATAAAACATTTCACTTAAAGGTATTTTTACAATTTACAATTAGTGTTCGGAAGTAACAATGAAATTATAATGAATACTACTTTAACAAATGTAGGGGTTTCGAGTTCCTAAAATGTTAGACACGTAATTAAGATAATTTAAATAAGTCTATAAGGCAAACGAACTCTATTAATAAAAATAAAGATGAAGTGTCCAATTTCAAAGAGTTGATCTTGGAAGTTTTCTCCTAAAGTTTCTATATAATATTTACAAAATTTTCATTTTCCATCCCTGATATATAATAAAAGCGTGTGAACTGTCTGTGAAAATGACTGTTATTTATATACATACATATGTATGTATGTAAAAGAAAGCAAATTTTTGTAAGACTTTTAAAATCAACAAACTGTGACAAGAAAATTTGTTATTATTGATGCCATTTACTTATATATTAATACGAGAGTACACCTGGGGCGGTTCGCTGCCCATAAAAATTTGAATTAAAATATTAAAAAATTCTAACTTGTAATAAACAAAATTTTTTTCATTTATTCAGTCCAGTTTATTTTTATAAAAAAAAAGAATAATAATAATAACAACAATGAAACTATGTTTTGAATGAGAGAGTTTTATATACATGTGATAATATACACTTAATACAGTCATTTGTTTGTTTTGTTTATGCAAATATGAATATGTATTAGTATCTTTTACCACTTATAAATTCTTAAATACTAAAGGATTTTAATAAATTCTATATTCTGCACATTTATGAAATAATATCTTTATAGTAGTATATTTTTGATTGAAAACGGCTGTTTTGAGTGATCTTAAAAGGGATTACGAAAAATGTGTTTGCCTATTAATTATATAGATATATCATCTTAAATCTTTTTATTTTCTATATATTGGGGAAGTCAATCACTAAAAATATAATGTTTGTGAGAAAAAAATGCACTTAAAGAAAAGATGAGTTTAATAAAGGTATTATGTCCGTAATACATGGTCGCTTTCAATCAAAGTTTTGATTTTTTAAGTTTCCAAGAAAAAAAATGTTAAACATTGTATAAATATCTAAGTATCAATAAATTTTAATTATATATTTTTTTTAATTCCGTTTAACCGTAAAATACCCAAATGCGTAAAGCACAAATTACAATAGCCCGTAGGCAGCAGTAGTTGCAGCAAAAACAATCAGCTGTTCACTGTCAGTATAAACACTTGCTGTCGGTATAATTATATTGGATGTAAGCAGCAGCAACAGCTTACACAGTTGTATTTTGATATTTTCTTTGTTGATAAATAATATAATTCTTTTGATAAATTTATACATTTTTTAATCTTTAAAATTTGATTTCTGGATGCAGAATGTTTTTATCACATAAGAAACTATTGTTTTTCTTCCATTTATTTATTTTAAGGTGGTGCCAATACTTAGATTATTCGTTTTTTTCCAATTAAATTATACTAACAAAAAAATTAATCAACAGCGACACAATACAAAAAACAGTACTCTGCTACCACCCAGCAAACACAAATGTGCGATATCAAATTTAGAATTTGAGAACGCTTTGAAAATAATAGCTTTCTCAACAAAATGGGGAATTTATTTTCAAATTGAGAAATGCTATTATTATCAAATCATTATCAAATGAAATTCTCACACCTTTTTCAAATGTGGATTGTGATTAAATGTGGAACATATTGTGTTTATTATTTTATTTGTTAATTCTTTTATTAATTTGCATCTTTGAGCATTTATTTGCAAACATAATATTTTAATATATAATTTGTAAAAAAATTTGTTTAAAAGAATTAAATAAGAATATATAAAATATATAAACTTATATACTAAAAGCGTCAATTACTTTTCAAATTAATAATTTAATTTAGATTATTCTTAAATTTGTTTAATTTTGTTAAAAAAATTATAATATCTATTGAATTATGAAATGATTCTCAATTAATATTCAAATTTGAAATTCAGACCCCTAACAATATATATATACATGTTATGTATATATTAATTTTTCTTAAAATATAACTATAATTGGATTACACATTTCGCTCGTTTTCTAATACAACTGTTATTTATCATGTAAAACATACATACGTTCATACTTATAGTGTGTTTAAACATACAGAAATTGTATAAAAAAATAAAAAGCATAATACATTTTATTTTTAATTTCATAAATACTTGTCAGATATTTAAGATTTTGCTCTGAACGAAAATTACATTCAGTTAATGAAAACAGTAAAGTAAGATTTAAATTTGATCTTATTTATTCTATTTTGTTGCTTTGTTTTCAGGGAGTGTATGGCAATATAAAATTTTTGTGTGAAGGTCATATTAGTCTAATGTACATTATAATTTGCAAACATGTGTAAAAATTTTAAAAGAAAAGTAAATAATTAAAAGTGCATGTTCCAGTTACTTATGTACATTTTCATTGCTATTATGAATGAATTCTCATTGCATTGTCATAATAATAATTATAAAAATGTTCAAAAATAAAATCTTTTAAAAAAGCATATAAACCGCTAAAAACAATTTTTTTAATTTAGTAAAAATTTAAACGAAAAAAAAAAAAAAAAAAAAAAAAAAAAAAAAAAAAAAAAATTTAAACGAAAAAAAAAAAAAAAAAAATAAATAACAAAATAAATATATTTTGGTGGCACATTAAAATCCTTTTGTATACATATAAAGTATATCGAATGCAAATCGAGCGAGGAGCGCGAAAGTTATAGCGGTTTTAAGTTGAAAACATAGAATTTTTTCTAAACTAATAGTTTATGTACGTGTAACATGTTTATGGTAAATGTTACACGTTATATCAAAATCTACTGAGGTATTCAAATAATAATTCACGAAAACGTCAACAGTTAAAATCATGAACAACTCTGAAATGTGAAAAATTTTTTCACACAGTCTATTCTAAAATGTGAATAAAAACAGCTTAAAAATGTGAACAATATTTTTTATTTTTTTATATTAAGTGTTTATAAGTTGGGAAATCCCCGATTAAAAATAAAATGATTTTGATTCTAATCTTAGGTCCATTAACAATGAAAAATAACTAGAAGTTAAATACTCAGTTTAAAAAAAAGAGTTAAAATAAATTCATTAACACAAAGTTTTAGTTAGCACCAACTTTAAGTTAATTTTAATCCAAAAAATTCTTCCAGTTATTTTTTAACTTTCAGTTTCAGTCAGATAGGAAAATAAAATAATAAAACACATTCATTGTGAAACAAATGTTCGCTTATTTATATAGAGGTCAATACGACAATATCTGTGTTAAGAATTTACATCAAAGTTCGGGTCAAAACATTACAAATTATGGTGAAAAAAATGGTTAACCATTCTTAAATAGCCGCTATACTAATGTCTATATCTTAAAGATTGATCCATATTTATTCATATATCCTAAATTGTTCTACCCTCCAAAATTATGTTCATATATGACCGGGAAAGTACTCTTGTTTGCAGAGAGTGGATCTTTCAGTATATGTTTCGTATTAATTATAAGTTTGTATATCGGTCTTATTTGCGGACATCTTTAGATGGTTTTGATTACATATATATGTATATGTGTGTGGGATTTAAGGATGTCTCACTGTCGAATTATACATCATTTTCGACACATTTAACCTAAATGTATAGAAGGACAGATAGATATAGAAGGATAGACATTACAATTCTGCCGAAAAAAAATATAATTCTATAAATGCATTTTTAATAATTATAAATTTTAAACGTGGTCACTAAATTGTTGATATCACCTTTCCCTGAATTATGTATAATTTTAGATCCATTTAACTCTAATGTATAGATGGAAGGACCGATATTACCATTCTGCCGAAAACATTATATAATTCTTTCATTCTAAAGTTTGTTGAAATTTAATAGCTTGTAATTAACCGAAGCTTCCATATTGAGTCCGAAATCCCTTTGAAGGTAATAAATTCTAATAGTTTCATATATATAAATATAAAAATATCAAATAAAATTTCGAAAAATAAATAAAACTATTTTGTATATTTTGACTTTAAGGTACAAAAGTAATTCACAATAATGCTAACTGAAAGTTAACTAACTTTTTGTTACTGTTAATAAAAAAATTTAACTTATAGTTTAATATTAACTGGAAGTTAGATAACTTATTGTTAAATTTAACTAAACCATACCTTATGTTAACGGGCATTAGAAGCATATAATACCTTTTTTTTTTTTTTGTCAAATTTGGAGAATCAAATCAACTATATGAAATCGTCAAAATGAAAAATTACGTTTTTTTTATATGTTAATGAAAATTTTTGTATGCATTTTCGGATGAAAAATTTTAAATTTAGAATTAAAAAGAAATTAATATAAATAACATTCGTTTTTTTATTGGTGCCATACATATACTGAAAATCATGTTAAGTATTTTTCCGTTATGCTCTTTTACTAAAATTATTTATAGTGTACTTCGCTTATAAACCACATGTTTTATTTTCTTTATTATATTAAATAATTAATATTTTCGATAAATTATTTTCAATATAGTACAGTAATTTGCGAAATTCAACGTTTGTCACTATTAAGAATTTTTCCCATTTGTAAGCACCATAATTGATTCGAATATAATATTATATTGGTTTGAATAAGTCCTTGCTTCTAAATAAACCACTTATATTAGCAAATCGTCCTTGAGAGTCATCTTTGGTAATACGTAGTGAGTACGGTTTGATAAAGACAAGAATGTAGCGATTATACCAATCTGTCATGGAATCTGTCATGGAATGCGTGAGAGATTCCATTAAAGCCGCCCTGGAGGTGCTTGCATTTTGATCTGCTGATTGCGATTTTGTTGTTTTCTGATTTTGTAGAAGTATAGCTAGATATTTGCGACTACTGCTCCATCAGGTTAACAATTTTGTCGTAAGACGTGATTGCACTGTGGTTCCTTTTTAAAAATGCATGGAATTACGTCATTAATTCTAGTTGTGCCACTTTTATCGTGCGGTATTATCCTCGTCGCCACTTTTGTTATATTTTTAATGTTGTTCAAATAAAAGACAACTTTTTACATTATTTTAAAATATATTTATTCAATAAAGTAAAATTAAATCCTTAATCGCGATGGAAGGCTAAACTAAAAACTGTTGTACGTGAAAAAGCATTTAAAAAGAATTTAAATGATTTACAAACCTCTATCACTCTGAGCCACATTAATTTATTTTTGCTTGCCACTGTATGTATAGAATTTTATGTGGAATTTTTAAGATTATTTTTTTTTGTCTTTATTAGAAAAATTCTTCATTTTATCTTGTTTACTGATTTATCAGAGCTCCGTTCGTTCTATTAATAGTTATAAGAGTTGTTATCTTAGAGCAACTAAATGTCAACTTAAACACACAATGACTTCACAGAATGCAAACTGACGACGGGAAGGTGAAAATAAAGAAAAGAAAAGTTTTTTTTTTTAAACATAAAGTTCAGTTGAAACAACATACAATACATTTAACTTAACCGGAACATTTTATACCATTGTTTTAATGAAAATGTCTAAAAAGAAAAACGGAGCAATCTAAATTTTTAATATTAATGTGAAACTACTTTAAAAGTATGAATATTGTATATACATCATATATACCTACATATGTATGTAAGTATACATCAGTATACGTTCGTTATTAATAGTTCATAATTCAATATATTTCTGCCGCAGAATTTGTTTCGTTTCATTGTGATTTTTTAAAAATTAAAAAATGTTTTGTTCTTTTCGTTATTTGCTGTAATTCGTTATGCATAAAAGTTGTAAAAAAAAAATAATATATATAATTTAAATTTTTAAAAAAAAATTGTATATTTTTGGTATATAATTTATTAATTTATTTCTAATTTATAATAAAATAAAATAAATTGTGTTCAACAAAATAAAAATAAGGAAAACTTTCTGGTAACTCTATATAATTCCACTGCAAAAGTGTAGGTACCCCCCTAAAATATTTTACGAAAACTCATTGCCAACTTCGTAATTTTTATTAAAATTCATAACGGTAAATTAAAAACGTGTTTATAATCGTTTATTATTGGTGAGATTAGTAAATATATAATTTTAGTGTAAAAATTCACTCATTTATAATGACTCGAAAAGAATTGTCTATTGAAAAAAGAAATATTATAATTAATAACCATAAATTAAGTAAATCATACTCTGAAATTGCACAAATAATGAACAGATGTAAATCATCAATACAAAAAGTAGTACAGAATTGAAAATAAACCAAGATCTGGTTTATCAATAATTAAAAATTATCCATTTAAAAGTGCTCCAAAGATTGAAACAGAGTTGAAGGAAACATTGGGCAAAAGCATTTCTGCAGATACCGTACGCAGAAGTATATACGAAGCCGGTTACAATGTTCGCACAGCACAGCATTTATATATGGAATTCCCTCTAAAAAAATAATAATACGACGAATATTCAAATATCTAAGGACTAATTTATGGATGTGTGTACATAAAACGTACATATCGACATAAAAATATAAAGTCAAATACATGAAAGTATTTGACCTAGTTTTTAATATATAATATGTATGTAAATATGTTTGTATTATGCACATAGATAAAACATATATACATACATATATACATTGCTTGTTAACTTCCGGAATACTATTAAATATTGTAAATGCTTAAATGCTTCTTCTAATGATAATTGTATTGAATTTTAAAATCTCCAGTCTTAAATATCTTTTTTTTTTCAGATTATTAACTAGTCGCTATGATGGAACTTGAACCACGAGTTGCCTTGTTGCAGGACTTACGTTTACAGACATTCGATTCAATACGGTTTGCATCATATCGTACTGCATCTAAATTACGTTACATACAAAAGTCAACAAATTTACATTTAGTTGATATATGGAATGTTATTGAGGCATTTCGTGAAAATGGTTTAAATACTTTGGAACCACAAAGTGATGTGAGTGTGGCTCGTTTAGAAACATTAGTATCATCTCTGTATCATAATCTCAACAAACGTTTGCCGACAGCACAACAAGTACCAGTTGACTCAAAGGCTGGATTGTTACTGAATTGGTTGCTAGCCGCATATACCAGGTAAATAACTTGTAGAAAATTTAGTCTGAATAATTAATAAATAAAAGTGATATATTAATAACAGTGACAATTCGGGAAAAATTCGAGTATTCTCGATAAAAGTGGCTTTGGCTACCATGTGTTCTGGTAAATTGGTGGATAAGTTAAGATGTAAGTAGCAATGTAATTTAAATGAAGCGAATAGTTATTATTAATTATTATAATATTTTTACTTCTTTTTAGATATATTTTCTCAGATTTCTGACGGTGCAGGTCAATTGGTTAGCTGGAAATTGGGTGAATTTTTAAGAGAAGTGCTTGCATTGCCGGCAGCAGTTTACGAATCGCCTACTTTTCACTATAAAGATGGTTTGGAGGAGCAAATATTTTCATCAGAAAATAAAGTCACTGTTAATGATTTCATGGCAACACTTATGTCTGAACCTGGCCCATCGTGTCTCGTGTGGTTACCTTTGCTGCATCGATTGGCTACGGTGGAAACGATTGTACATCCGACAATCTGCTCTGTCTGTCACAAGGAAAACTTCACTGGCTTTCGTTACCGTTGTCAGCGGTGTCACGCCTACCAACTGTGTCAGGAATGCTTTTGGCATGGCAAGACATCACTGAATCATCAAAACGATCACGAAGTCAAGGAATACTCAAGTTACAAATCGCCCAGTAAACAGATTGGTCATTCGTTGCGCAAAAGTTTCCGATGTGTGCCCGAGAAGACGACTCAAGTGTTGCCACGATTTCCTGAACAGCCAGAGAAGACATTGAATCTGTCACATATTGTGCCACCCTCACCACTGCCTTCCCATAATGGTTTCGCTGATCCGACAATGCTTCATGGTCTAGGTGGTGCTGTACCAGGAGGGGGGAGCGGTGGCTTATCCAGCGGTCTTATGTTTGATCGTTCCAGTACTATCGATTCAAGAGCCACTGGCAGAAGCATTGAAAGTTCGAATGGTATGTCTTCATCGCGGGTTGCGGCTGCGTCTGCAAATGATGAAGAACATCGCTTAATAGCACGTTATGCAGCTCGTCTTGCCCAGGAAAATCGTGCTGTTAGTAGTAAAGTTTTTCTATTAGTTCAAGAGACAAATTTTCAACATGTATATGTAAATATTATTTTCTTTTAGCCTAGTAGCAGTGCATCTAATGCTGACAATCCACACCCCATAACTTCAGACAACTCCCGCGCACAGCGGGAACTTATAACACAACTAGAATCAAAAAATAAAGAAATTATGCGTGAAATAGCGAGATTGAGGCGACAACAGGAAGCAGAACAGATGGCACCTGAAAATCCTGCTCTCATTAGCGAATTGCGTGCCTTGCGTCAACGCAAAGGCGAACTCGAAGGTCATTTGGGCGCCTTACAGGACTCACGGCGCCAGCTAATGGAACAGCTAGAAGGTCTAATGCGTATGCTGAAGAGTCAACAATCTTCTTCACCTAGATCCACGCCGAATTCCAGTCCTCGTTCTGGTAAATCACCCCCTATGCCAGGCGGCGGCCATTCAGTGGTAAGCAGTGGTGGTGGTAGTAGTGGTTTAAACACCTTGGGTACTTCTCCAATTGGTTCGATGCATACCCAATCATCTTCTCATTCGTTAATGGGTACTGGAAATGTATTACGTGTTCAACAAAACTCCTCAATGAACCAGGGAGCTTTTAACCCAAATCAAATGGATCATGTTAGTCCACAAATGGGTGGAGATATGCGAGGTGCTTTTAGCTCTAATGGAACTGGCAGTGAGTATTATGTTATTCATAAATAAAATGTTCATACATTTTAAATTCAAACTGTTAAGAGTAAAAAATATGTTACTTTACTTGAGCATAGCTGTTTATTTGAAAAGTATCTGCATATAAACGAATTGCCAACACCTTAATGGTGAATTTTAACAGCAACAAATTTCTATGTATGCGTCTCAATACTAATCGATTCCTCATTAAAAGAAGTTAGCTTCTGTCTATGATAGCTTTTAATATATGATTATTTTATGTGTACATTAGATATTCAAATAAACAACTTTGAACAACTTTAAATTTCGTTCATACCCACAACCAAAACAAAGAAAATATCATAGCAACTCTTTTAAATGTCTGATTCTATATTTCCTCAATGTGTTACAGTATATTAACGAAAGAAAAAGAACTCAATTATATTTTACAAATAAAAACCTATGTTGTCATAAGAAATTAAATTGAAAAAATATTCGAAAAAGATAAGAATTAAAATGTTACCAAATGACGTGTTTTAATTTTTTTGCTCTATAGTGATAATTATTGTAATTCCGAAATGTTATCGAAATATCAAATTTGTTTTAGTCACATAAAAGTAAAGAATCCAAAGAACTAGATAGAAACAACATAAATTAATTACTCTTGCTCCTTGCATGTATAAACAATATGTCTTAAGAAATAGCTAGAGGAGGCCAATAATTTTAACTGATCCCAAATTTGGGCACCTAAAAAAAGATACAAAATGGACAAAATTCGTATAGAGCATATGCGTATACCTGCAAACTTCTCCGGATGTACTTTGCACACATTTACATTAATATTTTTTTTAAAGCCCAAAACAAAAAACTAATGTCATCTTATTATTTTCTAAATTAATATAACTTTTTACCGGATTCATATGTTTTTATGATTCTTGCAGCAACATTATTTATAATTCCTGATGCCAGATCCCGAAATTGCAGTGGGAAAAATTATTTATTTTGTTTATTTTATTTTTTTTTTTTTTTTTAAGTTAAACTTAGGTTTAATCTAGAAACCATCCTCTTTCTAATAATATTAAACTTCCTTGTAAACTTTAAAATGCCGTCACTCATTATTTGACAAATATATCTTTTTTGATTTTTATCCTATGCAACGTCTTTTGAAATATTAAAGTTTTATGTGCCTTTAAATTATTCTGAGAGGTTAGTAGATTTATAAAGGAGAAGTTTTATTTTCAGTTTCAAATTGTATCAAACGGTAAATACATCAAATCAAATTGATAGGATCTATACACTCCGCTAATGTTAATCATATTCAAACCTTTTGAATATGATTAGCATTAGCAAAATATAATTTAAATGCCTAAGCAAAGAAAACTTACACACATAAAATGTACATTACATATACGTATTAATAAAAATATAAAATAAAAATTATAATAACCATTTATTGCGGTTTCCCTGTTTACATTGTTTCTCATTCATAATGGAAACAAGAAAAAACGAAAATTAATTATTTAAAAAAACAGTTGATTTTAAAAGAGCCAAATTATTAGTAACAACAATAAGTTTTCAGATTATAGTAAGAATACAATTTTGAGTTTAAGTGTTTATTTTAAATTTAGCTCAAATTTTAAAAATTGGAGGAGGAAAGCAAAAAATGTTATAAATGTTCAAATTTAACATAAATAATCTAAAGAGTCTAAGGAGTGAGATTTTAATGAAGATTTATATGATTACAAAGAACCTTTTAGTGACGCCAAAATGTGAAAGTCTCACATGAAAACTCGAAATCTAGAAACTATCTTCAGAAACGAATGTCATATTTTAATTCGACTTCCCAGCTAACACTAAAATTAGTTTTAATCTGCTGAGGTCCAAAAAGAGATATGAATTTGTTATTTTATGTATTTACAGAGCACAATTTAAATCAATTGTGCAAGTATATTCATTTTCGTTTTATTTATGTATTATTTACATATGATATTTATATTTTGGTGGTGGGTTTAACAAATTCGGCATTACCGAATATGGCATTCTCACTTATTAAGTAAACTTAAATTGTTAAAATTGAAATTCATATTATAAAAATGTTTATTATTCGAAATTAGTTAATCCAACAGATTGTTTTAGTGAAGAAATATTTCATTGTGATACCAATCCATTAACGACACTTCTTAATGAATCAAATACAGGTAAATGTGTTTATCTATTAGTATTCTGTAATTAGGTAGTAATTAGGTAACCAATAAAAAATGGTATGGCTCATCATAAAATTGCTTTAAAATATCTTATATAGCTGTCGCTATCACGACTGTACTTTCGCAATTCCACAGACATACATATTCCTAGAATTATGTATAATATTCAACATCTTAATATTTAATTGAATAGTGAAATAAAATTTATGTAGAATTCAATACTTTTAATTGTGACATTAAAATTATCATACTTAGTGTTGTTGTAAGTTGGTTGTTAGATACGTTTGTTGAGGTGTGTTCTAATAAGTGTTGTTAAATACATGTGTGTGTATCTTTGCAGAACAAGCGCTTAAAGCTTCACAGGCCCGTTTCATAATGCCTCTAGGTAAGTGTGTCTGTCTGCCAGTTTAATAGTTTCATAATGATTAATATTTTTTAACCAAAATAGCAAGGATGGTGCTTCTTGTTGTTTAGTTGAATTTAAAAAAATAAAAAACGTACACATACATATATGTATTGTATATAATTTTTGCATTTTTTTGTGTTTGATTTTAATTTTTCTTAGATTATTTCCCAAATAGACGTTCGAAGCATAAAAGACGTAACTCTTAGATTTACTTACTATGTCTCATTGCAAATGTTTCAATTAAATAAAAATTTTCAATTAATCTATTTGTATCTAAATATTTTGTATTATGTACTATGTATATTTAATATTTCAAAATGCACTATATAGACTTACGTCATATAGAAGGTGGTGAATCAGAGGAAGACGAAGATGAAGAGTATGATAATTTCGATATGGATTACAGTTTTGGTCGTCTAAATCTTGGCGATAGTGGCATTTTTAGTCTCCAACAACAATACGAGACATTTTTAAACTCTCAACATGATAAACGTGACCCCAACGATCATGAGGACATTATAGAGTTTCACCTTGTTAACGATAGTGATGACATTGAGTTAGATTCCGATCTTGATATTGCCGAAGAACAGGCTAACATAAATCGCATAATGGGTTATAAAAACTATCCAGAAATTCTTATTGATGATCCGGATGCTGGTTTTCCACTACTGCATGAAATCGGTGAGACAATCGATGAATTGCAGTTAATTATGCACGCCCATATTATGAAATATAGTTTGAGTTTATAAATGTTATAAATTGTTGTCGTTGTTTTTACTCTGTTACACTTACAATAACTTTTTGTTGAAACAAATCCCAAGGTACAATTATTAATACATATTGTTGTTATTATGATTATTATTTTTGAATACACCTTTAATTGTTTTAGAAGTTTCTAAGCAATTAATGGGTTTTTCCGACTCATTGATAAATGGATGATCTTTTGAAATTATTATTGTGTGTAAATAAATTTGATTAGATAGTTAGCAGCTAGATTTTCTATAAACGAGCTTCTTTAATATTAAACATTCTTTGAATATTTATAATTTTTATCTATTTTTTGTTGCCTTTTTGTCTTTTTTACTCTAAATTACTCAAAACATACTTTCAAATTTAAACCATTCCTAACCAATCGAATTTTATCATAAATTCCTTTAGTATGTAATTATGTGTAGTACAAAAATTTACAATTTTATTTAAGTCTTTCATAATTTCTAACATAATCTCTCCTTCTCTATTTAGCTAAAAGTATATTTTTACAAAAGATTAGAATAAGAATGTGGTATAGAGAGATTTTGTATTATGAATTTACTTACAAGCATTTAAATCAATCTAAAATTTAAATGATAATAAAAACTAAACATTTAGTTACATTTGTTATGCGTTTCCTTAAGTTCATTTGAATAACTAGCAAAGAGTGTATTTTGATTTCACAAAAGAATAATTAAAATAAAATTAAATACATATTGATGTTTTCAAAATTATGTAAATAAAATCCATTCGATTACTTTTCAATATAGGAAATACGTAGATACATATATGTATTAAGGTTTATTTGTTTATAACAATCATAATATGTAATGTGTCTAAATAGATAAATTTCCTGTGTACCTACTCATATTTGTAAACTTTGTTTTTAAATTTGTTGGTATCATAAATACTCCTCCCCCTTTAATAATTCTCAAATACAATACTGCTCTACATAAAATTTTTTTAAACATCTTACAGATTTCGATGACCAACAATCCATCGATAATTGGACGGAAAAGGTAATGAAAGGATTTTTATCTTAACAAAAAAAAAAAAAAAAAAAAAAAAAAAAAAAAAAAAAAAAAAAAAAAAAAAAATAAATAAATAAATAAATAAATAAATAAATAAATAAATAAATAAATAAATAAAAAACATAATTGTATGGACAAACAAATAATTTTAGAACAAATTAATGGAAATTTATAAAAATAAAGATCTGAAAATATAAATCTAATAACGTGTTAGTAAAAAATTTATTTGAAAACAAAAACAATTGTTGTACGTTTGCCTTTTTGAGTAACTTTTTTTCAATTGAGTTCTTTTTAAGCTTCATATATACGTCAATAATTATTGAGATTATAATCTCTGATTTCTGGCAACATTTATATTCCAAAATACTACTTTTGTTTCAATATTGCTCTAAAATCCAAAATACTACTGAAAATGTCCAAAATATTCAAATCCAAAGAAAAAATTACAAAAATATTCATTTTAAAAATGTTTTCATTGTTTATTAGATTTCATGTGTCGGTAACATTTTGCATTTTTTTTTTTTTTTAAGTTTACAAATTGTGTTATTTTAGGAGAAGAAAATATTTAAAGGATATATTTTAAGAATAAGTACATGTCAATCTTTAATTTGCAATTTTGTTTTTTGTCTCCCTACACAATTGCGTATGTGTATCAACATTCGGGAAGGAGCCAATTATGGACATATACTTGTATTAATTGAAAAATAAAACATACATACTAATACTGAATATTATGTCGATACTAATATTCACATGTATTTATGCACTTTTTGGTGATTCCTGAAATTGGATCTTATATGGGAGCTATTGTCAATTATGGACCGATCTTCATGAAATTTTGCACTACCATTTATACTTGTAAAAATGTTGTGTACGAATATTATGTTAATACTAATATTATTATGGGATTTGTGCACGTTTAAGTGATTTTCGAGAGAGTGGTTCATATGGGGGCTATGGCCAATTACCGATCTTTGGAACACGTGTTTGTGCTAAAATAAAACTTATTTGTGTTAAATTTCATTAAAATATTTAAATGTTTAAGGTAATTTCGAGTGTTAAAACTCTATTGCGGTATAACATTTGTATGGGGGCTACGTAAAATAATGTGCCGATCATAACCAAAATAAATATTCTTCGTCTTTGTGCAGAAAGAAATATATGTATCAAATTTTATCAAATTATCTCTAAAATTGCAACCTGAACTTTGCACACAATCTTTACATGGACTGCCAGCCAACCATACGGACATGGTTAAATCGACCTATGGTGGCGTAGGTCATAACTACGTCGCAAGTATACATAAAATAGAAAAATGTGTATACCGATTTTGAGAGGGTATCGAAAATTTAAAGTATGACATATTTTCATTGTCACAATTAAAAATAAAAACGATATTTATATATAATTGTTATATGTATCGAATATTAAATTAATATTAAAATTCTTATGGGTTTTATGCACGTTAAAGTGATTTTCGAAAGAGGGATTTATATGAGAGCAACGGTGAATTGTTTTTTCTGCGTTACAATATTTGCACAAACACATAACACATACCTACATCCACCTATGGTGGTGTAGGGTATAAAAATTAATTTGTGATTTTTTAAATTTCTAATTAGCGGACAAAAATATGATTGATTTTAATGAAATAAGTTTTCTTTTGTAACACAATTAATAATCTAGAAATAAAAATGGAAATTTTTAAAATTTGTTTTGTTAGAAATTTTGTATAAAATTTCATTTATTTCCAGAAAATGGGCTTAATATATTATAGTTAGCCGTATTAAAATAAAATATTAGAATAAATAATTTTATATTGAATTGTATGAGAAACTCCTTTTCGAAGAGATTTTATTTCATTTTGTAACTCTGTCTTATCAGTAAATTTAAAATCGAATTCATTTTTTTTTTTTTTTTTTTTTTTTTTTTGTTATATAAAATTTATTTATTTGTCCGTAAAATGCCTCCCTATTTAATAGTTTATGTATTGTATATTTAAATTAACCTTTAATTTTTGTTTTCTTTTTCTATTTTAGACTAATTCATCAAGCAGCCAGTGGCAGGATAATAGTAGCCAGTGGCAGGATCAATTTGCCCAGTGGTCTTTACATACTCAAAAGAACTAATTCCAAGGTTATTGTTATTAAAAAATATCTATACAAAATTTATAGAATTGAAAAATATATATATATACCTATAAAAATGATTTGTAACTTAGTTCAAATGCATACTTCAAAAAATATTTATACAATACGTAATATTCTTATGTATACTTAACTGACTTGGAGACAAGATACTTAAATATTTATCTAATTTTATATTAATGCAACATATTTTTATTTAATTCTAAAATTAATTTAATTAAAAATAAATATAGATAAATAATATTTTTAATATTTATATAAATTAATAAAGTACTTAGTTTAATATACATATGTAATATAAAATTAAGTTTTTAAAGTTCGTTAAGAATATAACATTTATATAAAATACTTACATATACAAATATGTATGTATACATATTATATGTTACTTAAACTATTATTTTGCTTATTCTTGTCAAGTTTTTCGTTTATCAATACATTAAAATTAAAAATTATAGCATCTCAGTAAATTATATTAAATTTAAATTCGTATTACATATGATAACATAATAATGATGAGTCAAATTTTTATAAAAATGATTCATAATCTATTAAAAATATGAAAAAATACAAAACAAACAAAATCATCACACTATCCAAAAAAATACAACAATTAATACAAAATTTATCAAAATACATAAACAATTTTCTTGTACTCATAATAAATGCTTTAACGAAAATTCAAGCGTATTGCAGCAATATAAACGTATGTATGTATGTGTTTAATATTCTAACAAATAAATCAAAAATTATAAAAGTAGGTATAAAGAATTTTCGCTATAATAATATTGTTAGAATACAATTTCATGCCATTAAGTTAATTAACTTCAATTAATATATTTTAGTCTATTCGGGCCCAAACCTAGAAAATGTCGTAAGTGCAGAACACAGGCGAAACATTTTTATGATTGGTTTCAATTGTTATATGTATGAAAAATATCACTTACGATGAAAATGTTTTTAATTTTTGATTTTCATCAAAATATTGTCGGCTTCCATTTTTGGCTGTCAGGAATCGATATGTGTTCCTTTATAATGCAAATTACAACTTTAATGTTTCAATCTATTTTAGAGTAAAATGAATTAGAATTTCTTGTAATTTATGGAGAGTCAATAGGGTAATTATAAAAAAATGTCCAAAGCAAAATTACAGTTATAAAAAATTTAAATTTTCGATTTTTAAAGTAGTCCCCATGCATTTTATGGCGTATACATTGTAATAATTTTATTTTGGCCCATTTAGGCTTGATATTATAAATATTTGAATTGATATTATAATTATTTGAATATAGTATGGACCTATAAAATGGGACACTTAGGTCATTTTTTTTTCAAAGAGTTCCTCTTAGCGCTACGATCTCTCAAATCTTATGATTATGGAATTATCCTTATGAAATTTATTTCAATAGTTCATGCGTATATGAATAATATTTGTGCAATATATGGCACAGAGTTGTGCATCATTTGAAGCGCATATAGTAGTGATTATATATGATAAATTTCTTCAAAATTTTCTTTCTCTTTGTCCTTTTCACTAAAGCAAGTTTACTTATTCGATTCATTTTATACATATAGTTAATATTAATACCCACAAACATACGTTTTAAAACATTAAAATATAACACAAAATAATATTGTTAATTACATATTCTAGAATGCATATAACTACATACATATATAACAAAAAAAAAAAAAAAAAAAAATTAAAAAA
>MINK01173186.1:0-28749 GCA_001735545.1 Phormia regina
AAAGTCCTTTTTAAAATAAAATTCTATAAATAAACTCTTATTATTAAAAATAATTTTATATTTCTTATTTCCTCAAGGAAATCATCTGAACAATTATTTCACAATATCATATTATGTTGAAGAAATTATATTTTTAAAATATGGAAACTGTATCAGTTACGGTAACCAACTTTAAATGGTATTTAATCGGTATTTATAATGGTATCGGTTTCCAACCTTGCTTCCCAAAGACCTTTGCCGAAAAATTTTAACGGCGGCTCAAAATCGCCTGTTAGGTGCACATAAACTAGTCGTCCACACGTAACATAAAATATTTAACATTAACACTAACATCATGTTACTGATAAATGTAAATCGTTCAATTTGATGTTAATTTTAATTTTGTTCGATGTTTAATAATGGGTTTTTTAACATTTGCTTTAACAACCGTGTTTAAACATCGAAAAAATTAACATTAACATCAAATTGAACGATCTACATTTATCAGTAACATGATCTTAGTGTTAAATATTTTATGTTACGTAAAGAGGACTTGTAACAACTTGTTATTTCCTAGTTTTCGCATTGCCTTATAAAGCATATTGGATACCAAATACCTTAGTTGAATGGGACGAAAAAGACCGTTTGTTTGATCATAATTTATAAGTATTTTCTTAGGGCCGTTTTTATAACCTACTTTTAAGCTGAAGGTAAGATAAACTAAAGTGAACGATAAAGTTAGCTTTATTTTTTTTTGGTTATTACAACATGGTTCTAAAGTAAATTTTATAAATTTAATAAAATGATTTTATTTTTTTCTTTTATAAAGTACTAAATATGGCATCTCTGAATGCATCATCCTTGCGATAAAAGTTAATGGTCAGCTTATCGGTCACTTTTGCCTTAACTTATACTTATAATAACTAAAAACAGTTAAATTGACCGATAACATTCTAACTTTAGTTATTGGAAAGTTATAATAACTTACAATAAAGACTTACATAAAATAATCAAAAAAGTATTTGTAAAATTATTAAATATGTGATTGAAATAGCTCTTCTCCCTACGTATGTAAAATTTCAAGCTTGAGTCTAACTTAGTTTAGAAGTTATGTACTAAAATAAAATCTTATAAACAATATATTCTGAACTATACAGAATAAAATTTTTTACTTTAGTGTCATTTTATTCTGTTAATTTAGTTTAAAATATCAAAGGTAAAAATACGACTAACAAAAATTCAACCATTATATATATCTCCGAAAACTATCAGCCGTATTAAAAGAAAGTGTATGTTTGATAAAAGTTTACTAACTTTTTGTATGTAAATTTCCATTTTTTTTTAATACGGCTATATATTTTTAAAATTTTTAACAAATTATACAATGTTAACACATCCCTTCACCACACTAATGCAAAATTTCATGTAAGAACTAGTACGGAATGTCCCTCATTTGGTACATTACACACAGTATTGCCACTGAAAATATTTTCGTTCCACCAAAATTTTCGAAAAAATCTACCAAAATCGACGGAAACCTATTAAAAATAAAATTTGGCATTTGTTGCCATTAATAAAAATATACTAAGAACCAACCTCTAATCCTTTTTTCATTGAGATTAGTTCTCGCGATAAATATTTTTTTAATTAAGAATGTTGCACTATATATTGAATCATACCTGGACAATTAATTGTTGTAACGAAACTGTTACCTAATCTGAATATGCCTTTGCACCAATTGTGCCTTTTAAATAAGCAATTTTTTAAATTTGTCCTTTTGCCTTTTTAAAGGATTACCTTTTTATTGCTAGAAAAATTAAAAAAATTCAAAGCAGATTAATGGCTTTGCATTTATACTAAGTATCCGAATTGACTGAGAAACCTAGTGCCAGTGAAATTTTGTTTCATTTTATAACTCTGTGTAATTAGAGCGTTTGAAAGATATAGGTTAGTTAATCAATATGAAATGAGAGAATAATTTACTTCTTTTTACACGAAAGACCTCAAGATAGACTGTAAATTGTCGCATAAAAATATAATTGTTAATTTAATTTATTACCAATAAGAAAGTTTCAGCGAAAAAAATTAAGAACATTAAAATATACCGAAAACGAAATTCGATTCAGCCTAACTTGAGATCTGTCAGCACTGCAACTAACAAGATCACATTTTTTTGCGCTTAAAAGATTATTTCAATTAAAATTTCGAGAAGTAATTTAATATAAAATTATTTAAGAAGTAAAACATTACTGTTCAAACGTTATGGATAGTGCGTCACATGGTTAATGCGGCAAAGTGGAATTCCTACACAGTTGGAAACTGATACGGAAATTACCTGCAATGATGAAGAGTTCAAATAAAGAAAGGCAAAGAGGAAAGTGGATGGCATTGTTGTTAAACTAAACCAGATCTATATTAGTACAGATAAGGAAAATATAGATGTAACCAACTTTGGTTCTACCAGAATTTCCCAAAACTGTTTTGAAATTTTATCGTCTAAATGTGGAAGTTAATGAAGGAGTCACTGCGAGCAAACGAGTAGCTAAGTTAGATATTGATAGTAGGAGTGCAGAGAAGGACTCTGGTAGGGGCCTGGAAAGAAAATATTTTGCTCTCCAATTATTTTGCATGGTGTTAATGTTAAGCTATATAAAATCATAAACTCGTCAAGAAATAAAAGTAAGCTTTACTTTGAAGATTTGTTTCCTGGGAAATTTGCGATTTGCCATATACCGCTTTCCGCTAATTTTGTCCGTTCTTCCAGACAACTTTTAAAATAATTAAATCCATAAATCCTATTGATACAATCTTGTTAGAAATATACTATATAAATTTGTCATTGGTATGGATAACATTCGAAAATATTATTTAATAATATATGAACCCCATCCTATTGAAGCTGAATTAATTATGAAAACATTTCTGAATGATATTATTTTTAAATTACTGATCCGCTCACAGCCCTATACTGTTTTCTTTTGAGACAGTAGGAATAATATGTCAAATTTAAACTTAAAAATGATTAACTGTCGAATGTACTAAAGAAATCCGCTAAAACTATATATGTTAACTAGTATTTTTTACGGTTACTTAGCAACTTGTAATTTTTGTTAATACTCTGTGAATTTTGGAAAAGATATTTAAAAATAAGTAAAAATATAAAAATGATATCCTGCATTTGTTTAGGTCCCAAAAGATCTGGTAAAACTCATTTATTAAAAGCTCTACAAGATAATGACTCCATAGATGAGAATACATATTCAACTCCCACTAATGGTACCAGCATTTACAACATAGTCTTTCCTACAACAAACGACAAAGTTGAAGTTATTAAGCCAAAACCTCCACCTTCAACAGACAACGATAATAAAGAACAGCCTCTTGATGAGCAGATTAAAAAGAAAAAATCTTTACCGCCTCTTAAATCCATTCGTATTTTAGAAATTGGTGGCAGTATGGCTCCCATATGGCGTCAATATTTTACAGATGTTAAGAAATTAATGTATGTTGTTGATACATCTAATTTGTGTCAAATATCAGCAGCAGGTAAAGATTTATGTTATTTGGAAAAGGATAAAAAATATCAAAGATTATTTATTGGAAATTTTAGGTGTTTTATTTTATTCGATATTGGCAGAGCCGCGTATACAAAAGGTGCGTATTTTATTGGTGTTATCTAAAATGGATTACGCCTATCGTCAGATGCGCAATGAAGCTTTGCTGATGTTACAAATGTCCAAATTAGAAAAGGAAATAAGACAACGTGTAACCATTTTAGAAGTTAGTCCTGTAACTAAAATGGGTTTGGATGCTATTTACAATTGGTTGAAAATACCTTAAATTCTTTGTCATTAAATAAATAAACTTTCCAAACTTGAGTTTACAACAATTATTTTATTTAAAGCAACATATTCTGTGAGCTTTTTAAATTTTACACACATTTATTAATTAATCTCTTAATAAAAATTATTACTTTATAGTTTATAGTGTTCATTCATATATTTCAAATTATTCTCAATTTCCATTGATTCCTGCAACACATCTTTGGCAGCATTCAGGTACGATTTAGCTTTCAAAACATCACCCGTATAAGCAGCCAAAACTGCTAAATTATTTAAAGCGGCACCATTACGTGCATCAGAAGTAAGACAAAGTTGCAAGCAACGTTTGGCCAAATTAAAATCTCCTGTAGTCTAAAAATTGTATTTATTTTTAATGAGATATTTCATGGAATATTGTTAGAAATTTAAGAGAACACTTACAATGGCTACAAAACTAAGATTATACCAGATATCAGCTTTTTGTTCAGATGACTTGGCGGCGGCTAAAGCTCTTTGGAAACAAGGCAAAACCAGATCGATTTGTCCACCATAGAGACAGCATAAGGCTATGTTACAATACAGCTCGGCCGAATGGACGCCCAAGGAAAGAATACGCCTGAAATTTATTAAAAAAAAGTGAATCAAGTTAGATTACACCTATGTATGACCTGTGTTTATTCCAAAAGCTCTTTATAATGTCTCAAGACATACATATTTGTAAATATTAGTACTATTTTTGTGAAACTTGCATTTGAATCTACATAGTTTTTAAATGAAAATGAACAAATTCCGGTTTAAAGTGAAATTTCCGAAATTTGAATTATTGAAAATCTCAAGTTGTGCTCTCAATGTTAACTTCCGATAAGGAATATATTGTGTATTGTAGTGCTAAACGTTGTTTGGATTCTGATGATCAGCATTGGTTGCGATCACTTCTTTTAACAAAAACAAACTCACCTATAATACATTAAAGCCATTTCCGGATTATTATCGTAAAAATAATTCAAAGCTATACATGCTAGAGCCTCAATATTTATGGGATTCAATTTTGATATCAAGCGATACATTTGCATAGCCTCCTCTGGTTTAGACATTTCATCCAATAGACGACCCTGTTCAATACGAAATGTAACATCAAATGGATGTCTATCCACAGCAGTTTGTATCAAATCCATGGCTCTCTCATTTTGATCTAAACGCTGATATAGACGTGATAACAATAAATACGTATCAGGATGAGGAAAAGCCGTTAGAGATTGTTGTAAATAAGATTCAGCTTTTCGAGGATATTTCAAAGCCAAAAGACAACGACCCATTTGTTGTTGCCACCACCATTCATCACAATTGGCCAGCGAACGTAAGGAGGCTGACGAACCCCGTTTTTGTTTATGAACTTCCATAACAGCTTCACACAAAGAATAGGCTTTTAATACGTCTGCTTCATGATAATATAGAAATTGAAAAAGAGCTTTAACCAAAACTTTGCGTTCTGCATAAATGGTGGGATTAAGACGTGAAGCTTGATACAAAGGAGCAGTAGCATCTCCTATATTGAAAGCAGCTGCTGAGGTGGCTCTAACGCGGGAAGCGGTGCCACAACGTGAGGCAGGACGGCTGCCTAAAGAGGAACCAGGACGACTTAAGCCACTAGTACCAGGACGAGCCTTATAAAAATAACATGAAAATCATAGTTAAATTTAATATAAAATTTTATTAAAAGAAAACTTACCATACCCGATGTGGGTCGTGACATGCCTGAAGTTAATATTTTACGATTACCACTTTCTGCTGTGCCCGCAGCTTTACGTTGATACAAACTAGAGCCTGTAGATCCTCTTAAATTACTTGTACTAGGTCGTGGTATAAATGCTGTTTTAATTGAAGTTCCGGGTCTTGCTGTGGTGGCTATACGCTCAAATTCCACTTCCTCATTTACTAGAATTAAAGGAAAAAAAAAATAAATTCCTGGTTGCACACAGGTATCAACTGCACATCTTAAACATTGCATTTTTTAAACGCTTTATGCCAAAATAAAAATACAAAAACAAATCATACCGTCTTACATATTTTTACATTTACAAAAATAAAAATCCCAACTTTTTTGCTTAAAAACCTTTAAGATCTTCAAGCATTTAAGGTGATTGAACACAATGGAATGTGGGCAGTACTAAACAAGATACTATGAGCTTAAATATGTACATAGTTTTGGATGCGTGTTTTAAACCTTTATTTTTTTATATTCACTGTTGTTTTGTTATTTTGTTTTCCAATATTATTTTTTTCTCTTCTTACAGCATGATGCTGATGATGATCATGCCATCAAAGTACTTACTATCATTTGCACTATGGGTTTTTGAGAGCTCAGATAAGTAAGTAAGTTAAGAAAAGTTAAGTAAGTTAAGAAAAGTTAAGTAAGTTAAGTAAGTTAAGTAAGTTAAGTAAGTTAAGTAAGTTAAGAAAAGTTAAGTAAGTTAAGTAAGTTAAGTAAGTTAAGTAAGTTAAGTAAGTAAGTAAGTAAGTAAGTGGAAAATACTATTTTCTTACAATAATTTTTTTTACAAATCCATGCCATAGTATATTTCCATTGTTGTAACATATATATGTGTAAATTTAAACCTATAGTCCATTCTTAGCTTCATACACCGGCGTCCACCTATATTAAGACGCGGCGGTTGCTATAATGTGGTTAAGAATACATAGCAACCCAATAAACAAAGAAACGAAGGAAGCAGTCCAAACGTAAACATCTTATGGACAGCAAATTCTCAAACATACATACACAACATCCCATTACTTTTTATTTTCTTCAAATATATTTTATTTGAAAAATTCTTTTTCTTCTTTTCTTTCAATTCTGCTCACTTCAGTTGTTTAGCTTTGGGCATATTATTACATGGAATGTCGGTCATATTGTTGGATTAAATTCTTCTTGAGGTTAAGGTTTATGTATTTATCATCATAATTAAGTATAAGTGTTTCACCATACTTGCATTGTCTTCTCGTCCATGCTGGTCTTACTAATATTTACTCCTTCTACTCACAAATACAATTTATTACTTCTATGGGTAGTGATCGTTTGAAGTTGGTATTTTATCTGTTTAAATGTTTGTTGCTGTTTGTGATTTTGTTGCATACAACATAGTAGAAATTCTATTGCTCTGTGGTTTGTTTTTCAATGTGTGGTTCCCCCTTTCGTTCATTCGTGTTGACTTCTTAGATTTGTTATTCGATGCGTTCTGACCATTCTTGACTCTTTTTTCTTTTTCATAGAAATTATCTAGTTGATGTGATGTTACTGTTGGCAATAACTTCATATTAGTTTTGGATTTGTTGGTCATATTTTAATATTGTTTTGTTTTTGAGTTCTACATTATTAGCGATTTCGGTAAAATTTAAGACATTTCATCTGTGACATTAAAAGCTAAATAATAATATATGACCACATTAAAGCTTTTCAATAAATACTTAAGTTATATCTAGTGATATTAAAGTAAAAATTGCAAGCCATGCCTTCCAAGTAATCACAAATGTAGACCCTTCTCTTTTCCCAATTGGAGGCCTATTTAGCTATTTATATAAAAGTTTAAAGATTTTTTTAATTTTTTCATATAAATTTATTTTTAAGTAGAAACATAATTGACTTTGATTTTATCCATAGATAATAACTTAGATATGCGAGTATTCATTTTAATCGACGTTTTCATTGTTCGAAAAATCAAATAACACAAAAATGCAGTTTTTAAATTACTCGAATAATCGGGTAAATATTTCAAGTTATTAATTAGTTAGTAAGTTAATTATACCTTCAAGTTTTACTCGTTTTTTCAATCCTGCATGCAAAAAATAAATAAAAATTTTGTGTGGCTAGTTTTTTTTTTTTTATTTAAAAAAGGAAACAAAAATATAGCTTGAAGCAAGAAATAGTATTTCCAAAATAATATAAGGAGTGCGATCGAAAAAATCTTGGAAACGGTTGATTACAGAGTTTTAATTGATTTTTGAGATTTGATAGTTTTTTAAACAGTAAATCCATCTCTTTTTAAAATCTTCGACAATTTGGGAAACCTAATTGGCCTTCTTCAATTTTTTTAAACAAAACATGACGCCAAATAGAACCAAAAATATGTAGACTCATTGAGGTCTCTTCCCTTCTTTTTCGCAAACGTTCTTTGTTGTAATTTTCGGTACTTATAACGAATAACGAATAACTTCTTTTGTCGCAAATGCATAAATCTTGACAAAACAGGAATTCTTTAGGAAATTTTAACAGCTTTAAACTTATCTTAACATATCCTCGAGAATCATCAAATCAGGAAGCTGCAAAAAATAGTGACTTCTAATTTTTTTTGCAGCATTCAAGTTTTAAACATTTTGGACTCCGCATTAGCATTAACTTTTCGCACCTAATATCCTGAGTACAGTGTTTTCAGGGGTAGAACCAGATGTGTTTGGAAATCTTTTCAATATCCTTTAAATTTTCTTAGCATTCAAAATATCATATCCCCTTAACCTTATTTCTTATTAAATAGTATCCAATTCTCCAAACAGGACTAACAATTTTGTCTGTTCATTCGAAGCAAATTTAATATACGGTGGTCGGATGGGCCTTTTTTATTTTTCTAACGCTATAAAATGAGAAGTTTTTACACCATGAAAAAACTAATGTCAATAATTTTTATAAAAATAAAAATTAATTTAAATAATTAGAGATTTTGTCTCATAATCTAATTTTTTGTTTAGGAAACTTATGTGGTAACAGAGGTTTTCAGTGTTTAGATTTTATTTTGAAAGCATGTTTCAACATTTTTAATATCAAAACTACAAAATAGAAAATACCAGCTTCTTAAATTCTTAACATAAAGAACTAGTTTACATGCTTAACTTAATTTTAAATCCAAATACCTTTTATATTAAAAATTTTAAATTTAAGTTTAAATCCTTCAATTTGTTTCTTATTATTCACTCGAATTATTTGATTAATCGTCACAAATTGCTCGAATAAAAATTTACTTAAAATTCTTGATTTTAATTTGTCGATTAATCGAACAAATAATAACCGAGCGAATATCCTAAAAGATATGAAGTTCCGTTGTCAAAAACGTAAGTGTATGAATGTGTTAGTAAAAATTTCACTGAAACAAAAACAATTGTAGTACCTATGCTTTTTGAGTATTTTTCTTTTCATTTGATTTTATTTTTTTAAACTTCATATCTATCTCAATAATCTATGTCATTATCGGAATTGGAGGCCTATTTACCAAGATATTTATCTTTAAATATTTTGTATTATTTTTTTCTTTGAAAATTGATTTTTGCCAAAAATGCAGAAGTGATCATGGATTATTATGGAGATGTAAGGGTTTAAAGAATTTTTATAATTTTTTCATCAAAAAATAAGTTTTGGGA
The DNA here is from genome assembly GCA_001735545.1 of Phormia regina. Classification (NCBI taxonomy): domain Eukaryota; kingdom Metazoa; phylum Arthropoda; class Insecta; order Diptera; family Calliphoridae; genus Phormia; species Phormia regina. The sequence continues at coordinate 9,207 of MINK01173186.1, forward strand.
TGAATCTAGGGTTTTCAATTATTCGACATTTGATCGAAAAAAATTTATAGGTCGAATAAAATTTGATTTTTTTTTGATTTTTCGAAAGAATAAAAACTAAAATAAATTGAAAAAAACTTGAATTTTTGAAATATAATTTTGGTTTTATGAACATAAAATAAGATTAACTGCCTATTTCTCTAACTGCGAACGAAAGTTTCGTTCGACTTAATGTATTGAAAACAACAACAAAATTATTTGTTGTTTTTCATACATCTTGACGAGACAAATTTTGACACTTAGTTTGCGAATATATATCCTAAGAAAATTTTCTATCAACACAAAACTTTTTAGACTTCTAAAAGCACTTATGTACAATATAATAAATTAACAAAAACTTGTTTTGAAAAATTATTCGATTAATCGATAAAAATTTATGAAATCATTTTTTATTCTAAATTAAAAATTTTTGTTCGTTCGAAAATAATGAATAATTTATTCCTCGAATAATCGAATAATTCTTGTTAGAATCACAATCCAAGTAGAAACATAAGTGATCATGGATTGACGCCTATTTCTTAATTGGGAACGTATTACCCGTTACTTAACTGGAGGACTATTTACCACGATATTTATGTTTAAAGATTTTTCACAATTTTTTCATCTAAAATTGATTTTTGGGTAAAAACATGCGCGATCATGGCCTTTTTTTAAGTGGGTCCTATTTGCCAAAATATTAAGTTTTAAAGATTTTTTAAATTTTTCAATAAAAAAAATATTTTTGGGTTGATGCCTATTTAGCGAGTTATTTAGTTTTTAAGATTTTGTATAATTTTTTCATTAAACATTGATTTTTAGGTGGAAACATAAGTGATCATGGATTTTGGATCTTTTCTTAATTTGAGGCCTATTTACTGAGATATTAAGGTTATTATTTTATAGTTCTTTCATTAAAAGTTGATTGAGGTCCGTTTTAAAGATTATGTATAATTTTATAATTACAAATTGATTTTTTAGTAAAAGACATAAGTGATCGTAGATTGACATCCTTTTCTAAACAGGATTGCTATTTACCGAAATTAGCCCTGTTCTTAATTAGGGTCCTATTTACCGAGGTATAAAGGTTTACATTTTTTTAATTTTTTTTTTTTAATCAAAAATTGATTTTCATCAAAAATATATTTTTGTGTAGAAATATTAGTGATCATGAGCTAATTTACGGAGTTATGTTTTAAAGATTTTTATAAAAAGTTGATTTTGGATCAGAAATGTAATTAAAAGTTAATGGATTATTACAGAAAATTATTACAAAGAAAAAAAACTCACATTTTAAAAAAGTTTACACTAAAAAATGTCTTAAAAGCATTTTGCATAAAAAAAATTTACATACATCCATTTATTCGAAAGACGAATACTTACCGGCATCATTTGCATCATTGGTTTCCAAGTCATCAATATAGATACGTTGCGTAAGTGCGCGCATTTTTAATTGCCAAACGCCTTCCATCATCCACGTGGGCATGATGCTAAACGATGACGACGATGTAGAAGAATTGGTAGCATTTGTATTGCCAGCAGTAGCAGCAGCAGAAGAAGAAGTAGAAGATGAAACATTGTTGCCATAAATGCCACGTTGGCGTCCACCCTGCCTGACGGCCATGCGTTGCAAATTGCTACTGTATCTTTGAATGCTACTGTTGTTACTTATGCCGGCACCACTACCAATACCACCACCACTAGTACTACCATAGCTATTGTTTAATAATAACTCTTCAGCACCACTACTACCACCAACAACTGCACCACCATTAACATTTTCCTCTTCTTCATCATCCGGTGGTGTATTAAACATTTGGACATTATTTTCGTGACCTGCTTGTAACATTGCATTGCACACCTCAACACATTTTTCATAATTTCGACGTCGATATAGCGAGACAGCCTTAAAATATTGCAATTCCATGGTCGCCAAAGATTTTTCTATAGAAGCTGAAGTGCTTGAGAGCAGACCAGAAATATCAGCTAAAGTAGTAGTAGTAGACAACATTGCTGTTGTTGTTCTTGTTGTTGCTGCTGCATCAACAATATTATTATCATCATTATTCATAACATTTGTTTTAAATTCTTTGGAATGTTGTTGTTGATGTTGTGTAGCAGTAGCCATCATAATTGTGTGTTGTTCTTATTTTTTTTTTGGCGTCCTTTTGTCCGTCCTTTAATTTGTTTCGATAATAAGAGTTGTTTTTCTGAAATTACAATGAAAGAAATTTTTTTTTTGTTTAATAACAATATGAATTCAAAAATGTTTAATTTTTAAAAAACAAAATGTATAGGAAACAATAACAAAATTTCAAATTTATTTGTTGTTTTCTATATGAATTGTCGAAACGAATTTTTCGATTTGTTAACTTTACTATCTTAAGAGGAAAATGATCTCAAGCTGTGATCATTTATATCTCTAGCCAAAGATAAATATTTAATGAGATTGTTTACACCTTTATATCTCATTAAATGGACTTCCACTTAAGAAAAGACTCTCAATCTGTGATTACTTAATTTTCCGACCAATAATCAATTATTGATTTATTTATTTATAAACCCCAATATTTCTCCTTAAGATCTTGGTAAATGGGCGTTAATCCATGTTTACTTATGTTTTTTACTCAAAAGTCGATTTTTAATAAAAAAATTATACAAAATCTTTAAACCTAAAAATCTCGGTAGAACGAGCTCCAGTTAAAAAAGTCTAAGCAAAAAGCTAAATTTTGTTCGAATACCTAAACTTTTTAGATAAATATCTTATCCAACCTCTTTTACGAACTAATATTATGATAAAACAAATTTTGTGATAAAACAAATTTTAAACATAATTGTCATTATATTATTTTCAGATTCGGATTTGTTTTCGGTTCGGTTTCGGCCTTAAAAATCGGTTTTGGTCGGACTCTAGAAATCTATAATAAATATAATCTTTATAGCTATATATCTCTGTAAATAAGAATTTAAATAAGAAAAGGTCCTTAAACTGTGATCACTGATATTTTTTCACAAAAAATCTAATCTTCTTATTAATTTTTTCATTCTATTATTATTTTTTCTGTTTGAAAATATGTTACATTTTATTATTTTATCTGTGTATCTGTCTTCTAAAACGTTTGCTCAATTTTTCTCCCGCTTGACGTCCTTTTTATTTTTTTTTGCTGAATTTTATTTGTATTATTTTATTATTATTGCAGTTGTTTTTGTCGTTGCTGCTGCTAATGTTGTTGTTGTTGTTTTTGAAAAAGAGTTAAGATAAATTGTTGTTGCCTGTGCTCTACGTTTTGATATTAATGTTATTATTTGTTTTTTTTTTTGTGGTTCTTGTGGAATTTCAAGACCGGATGTTTGCGCGATTTCTGGTTCTTCTTATTTTTCTGCTGTTATTGTTGTTGATTTTTTGTATATTTTTCAAAAAAAAAAAAAGTTCTTTTCTTTTTGGCTAAAATTCTTTTAGGGTTTCTTAAGGTTTTAAGTTTGCAATATTCTGTTTTAGTTTATTTCGTAATTTTTATGTTTTTTTCTGTTCAACTAATTTATTTTCGTTTCAACACTATTTTTAATTTGTTCTGCTTCTGAGAAATTAATTTATTGAAATTGGTTTTTCGTCTTAATGGTATTTTTTGCTGTTTTGTTTTTTTTTATATTTCATATTATTTTCACAATATTTTAAAGTTCTTAGTTGTTTTTTTTTGTTGCTACAAATGTTTGTTGTCTGTTTTTTCGTTTTGTTGTGTTTTTTTTTCGATGAACTGTCAAATTGTTGGTTACCATAGAAAACGAGACCAGTAAGTTACTGTCATAAACTAATGATTGTGGAGGTTTAATTAATAAAAAAAGTCATCATATGTTAAGTAATCGAATTTGGAGGAGGAATAAGAATTTATTTTAAATTAATTTGAAATTTTGTCTAAAAAATGAGATATTCAAATGTCCTGTTCACCTTCCTTTACAGATCGGAGGACACTATTTGTTTGCAGGAAAATATTATGTACTTTTTTAATGCGAGAATTTGTTTCATTTTTTGATGAAACATCTTAAGACGAGTTAGTACAATTTGCCATAAAAAAACGATATGTTCGTCGTATACACTAAACCGAAATAATATTGATGCTTTTGGAGATATTAATCAAAGAAGATGCCTTTGATTTGCTAAAATTTACATTTTCTTAAACATTTTTTAAATTTAATTTGGGGATTTAAATTTTAAAAGGAATTCTCTTTTTTATTAAAAAATATTTGTGATATAACTTTGAAATAAATAATAATAATTAGATTGTTATCACTTATGGGTAAATGTTTAAAATATTTTTTAAATTATTATGACAAAGAATTAAGCACCCTGCAGTTATAATAAATGATAGAATTTTAATATATAGATTAAAAATTTAAATTATTTTAACGTTATTTTTAGTCATTTTTGTCGATTGCAGATTATTTGTTTAAAAATAATATAAATTAATTTTAATTAAAATCGTTTGGGTTCCTCAATTCTTTTTAAAAAATAAAACTAAAAATAAACATAATTTCATTAAAAGGAAAATAAAATAATTTATATTAAAATATCATTGTATTAAAAAATAATGTTTCGTTAAGTTTTTTTTTTTTTTTTTTTTAATTTCTAAAATAAATAATTTGAAGAGTTATATATCATTGAAAAGCCTATAAAAATGCGGGCATCTAATTCATTTAAAAATATTTCTATATGAAGAACCTTAAAGCTTGAAAAATTCATAAAAAAAAACTTCGAAAATTAATAAACGGAGAAAAACTAGTTTCGGTACAAATGCTGGAGGATTATATTATTTTGGTCCTATTGTTATGTGTATGTGTAAAAAATCAAATTCCAAAATTTGAACTTTTTTGGACTTGGTTTTAAACTTTAGTTATGTTATTAAATATAAACTTTGGTAGAAAAATATAAAACCCGAAAAATTTACCTATTTTCATTTTGATTTAGCTTAGGAAAGCATAAAGTTAGGACAAAAATTTTGATGTAAAATTTTGTTCGAGTTATTTTTAATTTTCCTCTCCCCTAATTCCCTCATATTCTGTTCATAGCATTTTGACATTATGTACAGTAGTTTTACAATAACAAAGTAATTTTTTGTTTTTGTAGATGTGCGAGTATTTTATAATTATGCTATGATCGATACTTTTTATTTTGCAGCCATCCTAATGTACTTAAAGGGTACTATGTACTTGCTTTTCATTATACGTATGCCACCAATCAATAAAATCCCATAAGCATTTTTACTGTAAAATTCAAGTTGATACCAAATGTATTTCAAGCCTTGAATCCAGTACCAAGCATTAAATTCATTTTCATTAGAAGTAGCATAAAAAAATTTCATTAACATATTAAGAACGTAATATTTCATATTGATGATTTTTTTGATGATTTCAAATAGTTGATTTGACGATTTTTCACCACATTTATGTAGCAATTATGTCTGCAGGGTAATGAGTGCATTCTTAAAGACAATAAAAAAAATCGTAATAACAACAAAAACAGAAAAAAAATTAGCAACAAGTATTAAAGTGAATGTGAGTATATTACTCATTAAAAATTATAGATAAGATAGCAAAGATATTTGAGGCAAACAAATTTGAACAGAGCAGAATAGAAGAATAACAAACATTAAATATACACACGGGTAATCAATGAACTCGTTTTTTATTGTTGTTTTAGTTGTTGTGATAGTTTAGTCACACACACACACATAAGCTTAAGTAATACACGTGCATTTTTATAAAAAACAGAGTTGTGAGAGAATTTAAACTTTAATCAAGGATTTTCAAGTAATTGCATATTAATATTTTTATTTAATTTAACAAAAAGTTTTTATGCTTATGAATTAGTTTTTTTTTTTTTAATTTCACAATATCTTGGCCTTAAGCATTTACTTAGCCCAATTGTCTAGACGCCTTTCAAATTAAACAAATATCAGTTGAAAATATGTCATTTTGCTTATAGCAATTAAATGTTAATTAAAACACCTTTTTTTCAACACATCTTTCCCTAGATTAAAGCAATAATACTTAATAAATCTTTAACATGATTGCTTACGATAAACATCTATTGAAATTTATCCAAAACCTCTACGAAAAAGTAGTAATATATTCCAAAAATATAGTTTTCTTTGACAACCGTATGTTAGTAAACATAACAAAGTGACAGAATTTTTTGCAAGTCAATGTTGTTTAACATAAATAGACAAATATTTAAAAATATTAAGAAGTTGTCAACAAACAGTCATTTCAATGTAAATGAATAGTTTTCAATGATGCCAAAGTTTTCGAAGCAATCACAAAAAAAAGAAAAAAAAAATATAATAAATATCTTTAGAAAAAAATTTGTATATTGGTATTATATTTTCATAAATAATTTTTAATTTTCTGAAATAAACGCCTTAATTAAATACATTAAAGTAAAAAAGGAACAGTTTGAAAATTTTGATTCAATGTCTTTATAATATTCAGGTGAATCTCAAGTATTTGATTTGATTGTCAGATATTTCATAGTCAATGAACCCGCATGAATGCGACGAGTTAAGAAATAAAAATCAGAAGATAAATTTAAGTAAATCGGTGTGTCATTCGCATATCGCATAAAATTGGCGATTACAATTTCAAATCGCATAAAAGGTGTGATGTGGTTCAAAATCACAAGAAAATAAGCGATTTCAAATCTGATGCTTATACGAGGGCGTATCAATAAGTCCGTTACTTTTTGAATGAAACATAGTGTTTTTTTCAGAACAAAAATTAATTTTCAACAAAATCTCCTTTTAATTCAATACACGTAGTCCAACGTTTCTTCAGTTTTTATATCCCATCCTAAAAATAGGATTTTTCAATGTCCTTAAAATAAGGCTTTGAAAATTTTGAAAGGTATTTCTAGAAAACTTGAAAATCATTTCGTGTCTCAAACGCAAGTAAGTGTGATATTATTTATATTATTGGATTTTCATTTTTGACTTCTTTTCATTGATAAATCAATTCTCATAAATCAGAATTTAGCAAACAAAAATAAGTTTTTTAATAAAAAAATATGTTTTTAGTGAAAAATTTGCTTTTTTGGTGAAAAATTTGATTTTAAGTAAAAAAATCATTTTAATGAAAAATTATATTTTTAGTGAAAAATTTTGATTTTTAGTGGAAAATATGATTTTTGGGGAACAATTCGATTTTTAGTAAAAATTAAATTTTACCGAAAATGTATAAAAAATTAAATTTTTAGTGACTAATCGATTTTTTAGTCAAAATTCGATTGTAGTAAAAATTTTGCTTATTGGAGAAAACTTAATATTTTTTTTGTTTTTGTTTTAAGAAATTTACACATTTTTAAAGAAAATAATTTTTAACAGAATTTATAAATATAGATTTAACAATAACTCAAATAATATACTTGTGAATTGGGTAATTATTCCAAGGATTCATATTCGTTAATATTTTTTTAAAATTGTCTTGAATGGTCTCTAGTTTTATACATGGAGATTTTTTATGTTTGAGAAAATAATGCAGCCTAAAATATTTATGTTTTTAATTAAATATTTTTTCTTTATATTTTGCAAAGAATTCACTTTCTTTCAATGATCAAATAATTGTTGTTAAAATGTTTGATACAACATTTATTGGTTTTCTTTCAGCTAATGCTATTTGGTTTTCAAATAAACTAATTTTATAAAGAAAAGAAAACTTTAATTTTGTTTTTAATTTAGGAAGATATCTTTCCATTTTCATTTTTTTTTATAATTTTATACTTTTTAAATAATATTTACATTAAAACATTGTATGTTCAGGAATATTTTTAAGAAACTTTTTGCGACCTCCCCACGAATGACCTTACGGATCCCCATTGGAGAACCATTGATATTGTCTAAAGAGTAAACTATACTCTTGCCCATTAAGTAAACTATACTAGAGTAAAAAATATTTTTTTTCTCATTAATTACCCATAAGAAATTATTCTTTAAAACCATGCGTCTATTAGCAACATCATCATTACTACTTATCATGATATAAATATCATCCTTGTTTATGTTCAAACATACATATTTATAAATATCTTTGCTTCAGTCATTTTATTAGTAGGTTGGTTAGTTGATTGTTCATTTGAATGTATAGACCTAGTAAATAGTTTCTGAATTATATTTGATTTGCAAAGATAATAAAAATACAAACAACACATAAACTATAAACCTAAACTAACTAACTAACAACCAACTCCTATAAATAATATCAGTTTAAAAAAAATAAAATAAAATAACATTCAAGCTCTTCATACACACACGTTAATGGTTTAACTGATTTAATGAATGAATGAACGAACAATAATTGATAAAATTACTGTTGGTCGGCGCACTCACTCACTCACTCACTCACTCGATTGAATGACTGTCAAAAAATAATAACCGTGAGTTGATTTAAAGCTGTGAGCGCCTTCTGGCATTAGTATGTGAAATGAACTCATCATAGAAATATGCAAAAAAAAAAAAATGGTTAGAAAAATATTGAAAAAAAAATTAAAACAATAAATATTTATATTAACAAATAGATAAATATTTATCAGTTGAATTGCAAAAAACTACACACACAAAAAAATAATAATATTTAACTATGAATAAAGTTATTTTATCTATCTGTTTGCGTTTTGGCCCTGTTTATCATACCATAAATACTTTTGAGACACACTTAACCAAACATATAGAAAATTTCTTTGTGCAAATTAAGTTTTCAGCCTTCCACGATTATTTATCTAATCGTTTAAAAAGGGGCATTCCCTATGACTATTTTAAGGTGATTTATTTTGTAAAGAAAAAAATATGATTATTGGGTGTGACTTTTAAAATTGAAATTGTTTTGAGTTTTTCCTTTTGTAGACTAATATTTTTGTCGTCTAGTCAATAATGCAGATTATAGTCATGTTTATGATATAATCTATAGTTTAGTCCCTACTATAATTAATTCTAATCAATTGTGAACCATAGACTAGTCTGTAACTATTGTGTTAGTCTGTAGTTTAAACTATAGTCTAGTCCAGGGTTCTCACAAGATCTTGCTTTGTGACCCCTTTTTGACATTGCAACTTTAAAGATAATATAAAATGTTATGTAAAGAAAAAATACTTAGCAGGTGAAGCAGATGTGTGTACTTTCGAAATATAAAATTCGGAATTAGATGCCAAATTTAGGCTTTTTGTATATTTCTGTTTTCGAATTATTTTCTTGTGAAATTTTAAGTAACTTAATTTTGCAAGTTCTTAGTAAAGACATTTTCATAGATTTCCGACCAATTTTGTTAAAAAAAATAAGAATAGATTTATTTATTGAATAAATAAAATTAGAGTACGATCTATTTAGGATTTTAGAATGCCTCCATTTTTGTTTTCTAAATTAAAATTTTCTTTATGAACATTTAAAAATTTTATAGATTTCTGTAAAATAATTTCAATAACCCAAGGTGCCAAGGTACACACATCCTCTCGAATTTTAATCACTTTCTAAAATTCCAAAGTGTGAAACTGTAAACGGGATGTAGTTTTGGAATCCATAATATATTGTTAAAAATGTACTATTAAAATCTTTTTGTTTCAAAAATGTCTTCTCATCCCATTTTAATAAAGATATTATATAAACTCTACACAGAATAAAGTCTCCAATTAACAAAAATATATGAAAATAATTCATTCAATCAAAAACTTGCTCAAATTTGCCACTCTCACCAAAATGAATGATAAATACAATTACTAACTTATAAAAAACTAAAAAAAATATCCCCAATGAGTAAATTATTATAACAATCATAGATGATTGAATGGATTATAAAAAATGTGTATAAATTATTAACAATCAAGTAGATGATTGAATGAATTAAAAATGTGTATAGGAAATAAAATCGTACCAAAATTTATTTTTTATTTTATTTCTGCTTGAATATATTTATTAAATTTTGATAAAAACTTAAACAATTGTGTTAATTGAAAAAAAGACAATAATAATTTTTTCTGTGTATATAATATTTTTATTAAAAAATTTTGGTTTTAAGAATATTTTTCTCAGAAAAGTCCTTACGAACCCCTTTTGGGGTCTAGTCTAAACATGTAAACTACCTTCTTGTCTACAGTGCAGAGTATAGTCTGGTCTATTGTGTACTTCAGTTCTATTTAGGTTAGTACAGTTCGGATTCAGCTCTAGTTCAATTTTAGTCCCGATATAATTTAGTTCTAGTACAATTCTATTTTAGTTTAATTCGGTTTAAAAATATAGTAGGGTCCATAGTATAAAATATAGTCTAGTATATAGAATAGTCTCTAAATTAAATATATGAATGTGCAATTTATCTCCTAACAATTAATCTATTAAAACTATTTTGTCTTTTTAATTTTCTCCACACAAAATAGAAATCAAATTTCAAATCTAAATTCATATGAAATAAAGTGTATTTACAAAAGTAGTTAGAAGGTGACGACAATAATTTAAATGTCTCTCATCTTTATTCAATCGTTTTTGCATACGAAATTATGAGAAAATCCATGAAATATAATAAACTAAAAAATTCATAGACAAACAATAAAATACAAATAAATAAATAAATATATGTATGTATAGGTAAATATGTATCTATGTGTGTATGTATGTAAATAGACGACTAACATGTGTAGCTAAACATTTTAATGTTAATGTTAATTTTATGTTCATTTAACCTGAAATCAAATATTTTATTTAAACTATAAAATTTATCACACAGTTAATCATTTCATTAAGATGACTTTTTCTTCTTCTTTTTATTCTTGGGTTTGTTTGTTTGTATGCAAATAGTAACAGAAATTCACAAATCATATACAGTAATGTTAAGAATAAGAGCACAAAGACTTTGATTTATATGATTAATTTAAGTTTATGGTTAAACTAATTTATTTTTTATTTTTATTTGATACCTAACACATTTGTTTAAATTTGATTGCAAATATTTCTTTTTTTTTCATATAAAATTTCAATGATTTCCACATCACACCCAATTTAATTTATTTTTATTATTTGTCCTCAATTCATTAAAAAGTAAATACAAATATATATTTCCATATGTTGTTATTGTTATTGTATTTGTATAAATACTGAATAAGTAGTTGCACATTTTCTCCGATTGCAAAAAATATATATAAAAAAAAAATATAGCAAATAAAATTGACAAAGTGTCCAATTGATGAATGAAATTAATTAAGTAATAGAATACTACAGATATGTTCAACTCTACTCTTTGGGTATGATTTATTTATATATATGTGTATTCATTTGAATATTTTCAATAGCCAAATATATGTATATTACGTTTATACGCACCATTTACCGTGAAAATTTTGCTGTATAAACAATGAGTACAATATAGTTGCAAGTTACTGATCGTGATTTGTGAAATTAATTGCAAACTTTCATAGAATTTTCGATGATAATAGTTTCATTTTTTTCCACGTATAAACAGTGAATTATTTATTTCAGAATTACTTTTATTTACAATAATCGCGCGCATAAACGTAATAATAGTTTTGAAATAAATATTGTTTTGGCTTACGAAACAAACATTAAATAAAGAACGGAGAGTAACAAAACTGATAAGTGTTGAATTAGCAAAAAAAACTTATTTTGCAAAAGAAAAAAAATCAAACTTTTAAAACGGGTCAACAAGATGATGATGTAAAACATTGGAAAATTATTGCAAAGAAATTAATCAAGACGAAAATAAATTAATGTTTAGTGGGAAAATTTCATTTTTATGTAATAGGGTAAAAAAAAAATAAATAAGAGAAGTGCTTCAAAAGCAATGAAAAAGAAGTATAAATAATAATTAGGACTATGTGTAAAAAAAAAGAACTTTTGCCGCTCCTTTTGTTAAAATCATGATTTTTTCCAGTTCTTATCAACTAATATCTTTAAACAAATCATAATACAATTTTTAATTTTGCCTGTTAAGCCCTTTAACTGCCCCCATTTATTTTGATTTTGTTTAATTGTTATGATTTGTTATTATTATTTTTGTTTGTTTTTATTTAAAATTCAGTAGACAAAATTTTTATGATAAATTTAACACATTTTCTATTTTTTTTTTACATATTTTTTATTTAAATACCGGCATTTTTTACTCATTGTCTTCAGTCTTTCTGTTGTTGTTTCAATTCATTACTATTTTTTTTTTTTGACAAAATACCGGTACCAACATTATAAATTAAAAAAAAAATTCCAACAACAAGTAGACAACGACGTTTTAGTTGATTGTTAAGTTGTTTGGCATAACTTTGTAAACAATGACGTCTTTTGTTAGTGGGCGATATTAACTTAAAATACTAACTTACAACAACACTACACTTAACAACAAAAATAACAACATCAACAACTGCTAACAATATATTAATTTACAAATAAAATGAGAGAAGTAGAAAAAAATGTTGAAAAAGTCCCAAATGGTATATTTTACAAATATTACATCAGATTTAAAGAATTTTAAGAAATCGTTTAAAGTATTTATAACTTGTATTTAATTTACATAAAATAAGAATTTTTTGATTTTGCATAAAACAAAAAAAAAAATTTAAAAAAAAAATAATCTCATGGAGAAAAGATTTAAATATTAATTATCATAATAATAGACTAGAAAGAATTCATTGAAAAATTCTCAGGCATGTTGAGTTGTTATATGAAAAATGTCGATAAGGAATTAATTTCACACAGTGGGACGGATAATAAAATAAAGAACAATAAATATAAACTTTTTTTTAAAATAGAATTTAGAACTAAAACTGAAGTAGAAATGAACTAAACTAGAACTGAACAAGAACTGAACTAGAGCTGAAATAGAACTGAACTAGAACTGAACTAGAACTGAATTAGAACTAAAGTAGAACCGAACTAGAACAGAACTAGAACTGAATTAGAACTGAACTAGAACTGAACTAGAACTGAACTAGAACTGAACTAGAACTGAACTAGAACTGAACTAGAATTAAACTAGAATTGTACTAGAACTGAACTAGAACTGAACTGGGAAATAAATATAACTTAATTTGCACTGAACTGATTAAGAAACTGGACTAAAATTTTATTAAAACTAATCTCCTATTGAACTACTGCTTTGTAAAAGACTTTAAAAATTTTAGATAATTATCAATTGCCCCGTATACATATTTTTGTTTATTAATATTGTAAACAAACACTTACCTACCACAAAAAACAAATATTTTATATGATCACGAATAACTAAACGCTCATAAACACGCATACAATTCAGAATTCTTTCGTTGGTAGAAATATGAGAGGAAGAGGCAAATGAAATTATGGTAACTTTTACTAAGAGTCTAAAAGACAAATATTTCTCAGGCAAATCGTCAAAGTAAGTACATTTATGTATATATTTTCTTTCAGCTACTACTTATACATAAATTATAATTTTTTTTTTTTATTGAAGAGAATTTTTCTTTTATGTATTCTTTTTGCAAACAAGAAAACATTTTATAATAAACATAAGAAAAACATTTGCATAAAAGGCAATTGTAAAAAAAAAATGATTTGATTTTGTTTATATTAAAGGAAAGTTAAAGAAAATATGTTGTTAGAAATATGTTTATTTATTATTAAAATAAGTTTATTGTAATTCAATATTTTTTTATTTTTTTGTACAAGGATTAAGTAAATATAAATTAATGTGGCGTATACGTATTACGAATTTATTGTATATATGTATTTAGAAATTAAAATCACTCATACGTCAGGTTGTTTGGCAATAAAATTATTTATGGACCATTAAAATTTCTTTACCTAACATTAATCAATTATTAATGGCTATTTAGGGGTTAAATAAATAAATAAATCTCTTGTTTTCGTTGTTGCCACTATAAACAAATTGTATTTTATTATTAAACAATAAATAATTTTCGAAGCTATTTTTGCAAAATGTTTATGATTTCATAAATTTTTAGCTTATAATTTAAATTTGTTACATTTTTTTTTGGAAAATAATTTTTCTTTATAATGTGATTGTTATTTATGAACATTTTAAGAATTTTATGTATATGAACTCGTAACTAAAGTTTTATTTGTTTTATTTTTATATTCCCTAAAGTTTCATTTTTCTAGCTATTAGCTACAAAATCCTTAAAGTCTATCAAGGATAATATTAATATGAACTAAATGTGAAAAATATGAAAGAAATTCCCTTTAGAAATCATATGTGGTAAAAAAAAAAGATTTTATAACAAAGGTCATTAATCATAGATAACATTACATTGCACATAAGTTCAAATCTGTTAAATATATGGATTTACTTAATTTAATTCACAAATATTTTTATATAATAGTATTTTAAGCTAATTATATAAACAAATTCCTGATAATTATATTGATCCTTTTTTATGAATGGAATTATATATAAATACATATCATAATATTATATCCTTGAATATATAATATAAATTACATTAATAAAAAAATAATGATATATTATAAATTTTATAACAAATAATTTTACGATGAATAAAATTTATTAAATTATAAAAAGAGGGATTGACAGTATTGTTTAACAATAAATAAAAACTCAGTAATCAATGATAATGAATTGTTTATTAAAAATAATGACAATGATGATACCGTTGAATATAATAATGATGAAAATGATGTGATAATTAAAAAGATGATAATGATTATGATGACTTTCATGTGCATATGGTTGAGTGTGTGTATATATAATAATGTGTATGAATGCTTGTGTTGTATGGTATCTGTGTGAAATAAAATAATACAAGCCAAAAGCAAAAAAAGAAAGCAAATGCAACCATGTGAATATATGAAAATAACAAAAGAGCATTAATTTAAATTGAAACCACAAAATATTGCAATTTTATGAACAGAGTGAACAGACATAAACATTTAATATTATTCAGCAAAAATTTTTCATCTCAAATTAAATTTAAAAAAATTATAAAATTATAAAATTATAAAATTATAAAATTACAAAATTATAAAATTATAAAATTATAAAAATTTTTAATTATAAAATGACTGACTTACTGACTGATTCATCATCCCACAGCCCAAACGGCTGAAGCTAGAGAGACGAAATTTGGAACGTGGGTAGGTCTCTCTCCATATAGGTCTACTAAGACGGGTAAAAACGGGAAAAAATTGGTAACCTTATAACTCGCAATCCAATAACAGTTTTCGTTTCGGAAAACTGTATTTTGGTACTTTTTTGACACCATATGTATCTTTGAAACCAATCAACATACAGAAAAAAATTATGTTGTATTTATAACTTATAAAAAAATAAGAAATACAAATTCGGTACTTTTTAGAAATTCAAACATTTAAGGGATAAAAATCGTACCTATTTCTGGTACTTTTTTCATTAAAAATTGTATTAATATATACTGAAATATTGATATAAGTATTTTAATATGGAATACCACTACAATTTAAAAATTTACTGGAATGCAATTTTTGATATATCGATGGGTGAAAAAAAGTACCAAAAAAAGGGCTAAATGTGGGAAATTACATTTAATTCAAACTTAATAATGAATTTTCAATTATATTAAAGTTAGAAACATAAGAAACATAATTCACAAGAATGAAATTTGTGGAACTTAAAGATATGTTGTCCTATGAGTAAGAATTCAAGAGGAGGGATTTTTTGTTCTTCTAATAATATCTTTTTTAAATTTTCTGTTATATTTCACCTAGAAACATGAAATTAAATACGCATGGTCCAATGTTGGAAAGAATTCACAAAAGGGGACTTTGTGCTACTTTTTTGTTATTTTAATGATACTTTTTGTTTTTTTTTGTAACTATGAACTTAGAAACATGAAATTTGGATATGTGATCCTTAGTTAATGAGAATTCATAAGAGGAGAATTTGTGGTACTTTTTTGTTATTTGAATGGAATTTTTTGAATTTTCTAAAATTATGAACCTAGAAACATGAAATTAGGGTTATATGGTCCTAAGTGAATGAGAATCCATAACAAGGGACTTTGTGGTACATTTTGGTTCTTCTAATGGTACTTTTTGAATTTCATATAATATTTAACCTAGAAATATGAAATTAAATATATATGGTTTTATATATTTTTAATGGTACTTTTTTAATTTTCTATAATTTATATTTTAGAGATATGGTCCTAAGTTAATGAAAATCCGTTAGGGGACAATGTAAAAATTATAAAAACTATAAAATAAAATTACAAAAATATTATAAGATTGTTATATTATTACTTTTTCATATTATATTATTATTTTTATCATACATTGTATCTCCTATCTCTTATTACTCTGTCTCAAGTGCATTCATTTTATTTTAAATTGTATGCACTCAATTTTGTGCATATATTCTCAATTCATGCGTCATACTTCATAAAATCTGCATAAAATTACGGTTGCTGCAAAGTGTTTTTGTCGTATGGGTGTGTTGGTATTTTGTATTCTCCGTATAAAAGGGTGCAATCAACATTGATTGGGGTAACTTTTATAAAACCACTTGGTATGAGGTTTTATGTTATATGATAAATAGTTTCGATTTAGATAAATATTTAAAACGAAACAATAAAACCAGACAGTTTGGAAATTTTCAGCTGTTAAATGGGTGAATCTGTTAAATGGTACATAGTTTGTAATCAGACAAAAATAGAATAATTAAAAATTAAGAGGCAAAATACTCAAACATTCCAGATTAAATGTTGTGCATGTAGAAAGATTTGCACTTAAATTTTTTGTTTATTAAGTTAATAATTCTGTATTCAGTTAATAATATTTTTTATTTGGTTTAAATAAATATTAAATTCATTATGATTTTTTTTGCGCTTACATTTGTTTTCAATTCAATTTAAACTTATAACGACAACATTTAATTACATTTTGTAGATTTTATTTTGCTTTTTAAACCCCAAGCATTTTTGTTAAATAAAAGTGTTAATTGGATTTTATATTTTATAGATAAATATAATTTACATTTTATATTAATATTTATTTTAATAAAATATATATTTCTGTTGAAATTAATGTTTATTAGTAATATATGTAGTAACTCCTTGTCGGATTAATAAATTAAATTTGTGGAGTTTTAAATTTAATACTCAAAAGTATTCAAATATTTTCTGTTTGAAAATTTTATTAAAATTATGTGTTAATTATTTCACTGACGTTAAGTTGCAGTTTTGTAAAAAATTATATTTTTTTGTTTAAAAAAATATAAACAAATTGTTTAAATTTTATATAAAATATTTAACAAGTTTCCTTTTCACTTTAATATATATCTATTTAAAGTAGTAGTGTAATATTGTTGCAGGATACAAAGGAACAAGAAAAAACAAAGAAGATTCAATGGAAATTCAACTTAAAGTGTCACGTAGTTAAAACATTATCATGAATACATAGACGCTCTTTAACACACACACAATCACACACAAATACATATACAAAGACCCAATCAAATACAAAATGTTTATTTTGTTATTGACATTGCTTTAAAGTGTGACAAGTAGCATTCTTAATGATGTCAATGATGTAAAGCAAGTGCCACTGATAGTGGCAGCATATCATATGATATTGAAGTTGTTGTATTTATAGCTTTTAGCAAAAGTTTCTATAACACAATGTCTAAAATAAATGTTTTCGTTTAATCAAAAACTGTGAGTGTGTTTAATAAAGTTTTGTTTCTTATAAGGAATACATATGTACATACCGTACATACACATGTATGTGGTATTTAAAACGTGTGCCGACATGTATGTTTTTGTGGTTAATTGTGGCCTATTAATAATTTGTATGCACATCTACAAGATATTGACCAAGTAGCAAACCACTGAACTATCTAGAGGCAACAAAATCAAACCAAATGAATCATTAAACATTTGAAGCGTTAACAAAACTTTATATACAATATCCTTCCTTCCTGTGTTTTTTGTCCTGCTCTATACTAATGCCAGACATTGTTTTTGTTAATGACAGAAACATCTTTTATTTTCATCTCTGGTTTTGTTTGTTTTTTATTAACGTCTTGTACTTTAAAAGTTACATAAATTAATCAATGTTTTTATGAAAAATACTTAAAGGTGAAATACAAAATAATATACAAGGGAGTTGTGAAAAAAAAGAAAGAAAATGAAAATTAATGGATATATATATTTTTTGAAGTTTTATAAAAAAAAAAAAACAACAACTAAATTATAAGATAAATATAAAAAGATGCAGAAAAGTTTTTTTCTCTTAAAATGCATTAATGTAAACGATTTTCTAAAAGTTTATTTTAAGCCAGAGCTTATAATATATAACGTAAATATAATTAATATTAATCATACGTATTCTATAATAGAGTTAACTTTTTCATAACCCTCTCCTCTCTATAGAACAAAGAATTACAGTGTTATGAACCTCAACTAACTAAATATTTGTTTTTGGCTTTCAAACAATTAGGCGTTTAAACATCATTTTAATTTCATATGATTATTAATTGATAGAAAATATATTTTTATAATTATATTAAATATTTAATATTTTATAGATTTTTTCATAACTATAATAATTTCCTTTTATACGTTTAAATTTTAATTATGTTTAAAAACATTTAATATGATTTAAATTATATTCGCATTTAATTAATATTACACAATAAACTCAAAGTTAAAGCCCCTTTTAAATATGAATCCATTAAAATATTATTAAAAAAAAAATCACATCAAACTAATAAATATTTACTCGCACATACAACCAACTATAGACCACAAATTGGGTGAGAAGTGTGGCAAAAATAAAAAAACAGGAAACAGAAAACATATTAAATGAGCCTTAATCATACTTTTAACTAAAAGTACAGATTAATCCTTTTGGCTAAAAGTATCAACCAAAAAAGAAAAAAAAAACTTTAAGTAGAGAAATTTTCTCAGGCATTAGGAACAACATAGAAAACCTTTTTTTTCAACAAACCAAAGACAAAAAAGAACACCTTTGCCAACAAGGTTTATGGCTTAACGGGATTTGCAAACTGGCTAAATTTTGTTTGGTGCAAAAAAAAAAAAAAAAAAAAAAAACGTGTTTGAATTTTGTTTCTCTTCTAAATAAAGCCTATCAATGTTTTGTTTGCATGTGCTTGAATTTGACCTCCAAAACAAAATATACTTTGAATAATTTAGTATTACAGACATTAAATTTAAAATGCATAACTTGTGTTTGAGCAAAGTTATTAGTTTGATATGGGTATAATACGGGCATATTGCTTATTTTCTGCTGTCAGTCTTGCTGCTCTCGTTTTATAAGGTTTGACAGGAACTCAGGAGATTTACATTTGTTTGGAGTTTTAAATTGTTTGATTTATTGTTTTGAAAGGTTTGTTGATGGTTACATTTAAATATAATCTTTATATTGTTGTTGAATTAACTGTCAAATTATTATGAAAGCTTTTACTTAAATCACAATTTGTGGAAGATTTAAAGAGAAGAATGAAAAAATATTTAAAATGCCTGGAGAGAATATACATAAAG
>MINK01173187.1:0-21647 GCA_001735545.1 Phormia regina
TCTAGACTATTGTCTTCACTATTGACTATTGTCTTGGCTATAGTCTAGACTATTGTCTTGACCATAGTGTATAGTATTGTCCTGACCTTTAGTCTATTGGCTTCACTATAGTCTAGACTATTGTTTTAACTATAGATCTGGCTATAATCTGGACTATAGTCTTGACTATAGTCTTCGATATGACTATAGTTCTGGCCATAGTCTTGACTATTGTCTTGGCTATAGTCTAGACTATTGTCTTGGCTATAGTCTAGACTATTGTGAAGGTAATAGTCAAGACAATAATTAAGACTATAGTTTAGAGAATTGTATTGACTATAGTCTTGACTATAGCTCTGACTATAGTCTTGACTTTAGTCTTAACTATAGTGTAGACCATTGTCTTGACTATATTCTAGACTATTTTGTATTGGCTATAGTCTAGACTAATGTCTTGACTATAATCTTGACTATTGTCCTGACTATAGTATAGACTATTGTCCTGACTATAGTATAGACTATTGTCTTGACTACAGTATAGACTATTGTCCTGACTATAGTCTATTGGCTTCACTATTGTTTTAACTATAGATCTGACTATAATCTGGAGTATAGTTTTGACTATAGTCTTCGATATGACTATAGTCCTGGCCATAGTCTAGACTATTATCTTGACTATAATCTAGATTATTGTAATGACTATTGTCTTGGCTATAGTTTAGACTATTGTCAAGACAATTATTAAGACTATAATTTAGAGAATTGTATTGACCATAGTCTTGACTATAGCTCTGATTATATTCTTGACTAAAGTCGAGACTATTGTCTTGACTATAGTCCAGACTATTGTCTTGACTATAGTCTAGGCTGTTGTCTTGACTATAGTCTATGCTGTTGTCTTGACTATAGTCTATGCTGTTGTCTTGACTATAGTCTAGACTATTGTGTTGACTATAGTTTTGTATTTCTTCCCTCAGTTGTTGGTTAGAGGCAATGGAGTCATTAGCATTTCTTACTAGAAACTCAATTTGAGATTTCATTTCTGTTATCCCACTTTCTACAGAGCAGAGTTTTGCATTTACAGTGGAGAGGGATGGTGATTCTTTGAATTTTTTTCCTCTATCATTCTCTTTGCAATTATCATCCTCTCGTAATTGTTTTTGCTGATTGTTTTCGTCAAAAACTACAGCTTAATACAAGTTATTGGGGGATCTACTTCGAGGTTTGCATACATGACATTTCCAAGTGACTTTCCTCTCATTAGTCATTGTGGAATACGTAGACTCCGACAAAGGAGAGCAAGTAGAGAAATGGTAATTCGAATTGCAGTTGTAACATTTCACATAAGTTGTTGTTGTAATTTCATTCATAGTCTTGATTAAAATTGTGACTCTAATTTTGACTAGTTCTTACTATAGTTTTGACTATAGTCTTGGTTATAGTTCTGACTGTAGCTCTGTTTGTAATCTGTAGTCCAGACTATAGTCTAGTTCATAGTCAAGACTACTATAGTCATTGTCAGGGCTATAGTGTACAGTGAACACCATAATCTTGTCTGTAGTCATAATTAAATTTATGTTCATTCTAATGTAAACTTTATTTAAAATCTATGCTATAGACTAGTCAATAGTATAGGTATAGTTGTTAATAAATTTCCCCTCATTGCATACGCGTCTGCTATTTAATATTTTTATATTTATTTTCTTGTTCATTCCCACGAATTTTGTTTAATTTTATAATGATCCAAAATAAAAATCCAATTGAATTTATTTGCTTTTTGAAATTCATTCTAACGTCAATGCAATTTTTTTCTTTTCTTTTTTTTTTTTCTCTTTAGTTTATTTATAAATATTTGTAGAATAAAATATCTTGTTCATTAGTATATTTTACAAACATAAATTATACATTTGAAAGAAAAAGAAAAACAAAAATAAATAATAAATTCAAGTGTATTTAAAAGGTGTTGTTTTTAATGTTTTAAAATAAAAATTTTTGTAATTAAAATAATAAATTGACATTTATGGACTGTTGTGAGTCATTGAATTTTTAAAAGAAAATTTATACATATAAATATATAATATTTTTAAATTATTTAAGAAAAATATTGTCCCTAAAAGCCATTAGTTATCAATTGACAAACTATTTAATTAAACAATTTCTTTATAATATTTTAATACTTTTAGACACTAGTTTGACATGAAAAATGTTTTTTTATAGGACTAGATAAAATTTTCTTTTTAGCTATACATTAAAAATATTTGATCTTTTAAGACTTAAAATAACATTAAAGAAATCTTACCACCTTAACATATAAAATCGATAGTCAAGCAGCAACTACTCTTCAATATAAATAATAGTAGTTAAATAGAAAAAAAATGTAATGACTATTATTTAATTTGTCTTGAAGAAAAACACCAAAAATTATACAAATAATTCCAACTTGTAGTAGACAGGTTAAAAAGACAAACAATTAATTTAGTTGATTACCCTAAAAAATAAACGAAAAAAAAAAAAACTTCCAAAACTACTTAATTTTATTTCCCTTAAATATAACATTGTATTTGAACAATGTCTTTTGCTTATAATTATTTATTTGGTGGTTAATTTATTATCTAGCTCAACACAATTTCTTGCATTCAACTCTTATTTATTTGATTTTTTTTTATAAGTTTTTTATTTTTTTATATATTTTTTTATTTGGTTTGGAAATTATTAAAGATAAGTGATATTTATTTTCGATTGTTTTCCATTAAGAGCATAACACAATAATTAATGTTTATTTAAATAGCAAAAATTGTATTTTAATCACCAGAAAAAAGAACTTCATAATTTGTTCTTGTTCTGCTTATGAAAGAACCCTCATAAAAAATCAATATAATGGTAATAAAATCGTATCAGAAATATATGTATTTCAGGCGATTAAAATCGATTATCTGACCACTTGAAAATTTTTGTTATTAAATTTTTTTCTTCACTTGAAATTATATTTTTTTTTTCTTTTACTTAATTAAGTGTATAAATTAAAATGTTAATACTTTTTAATTTGTTTTTTTTTATTATTATTATTTTTTATCTATTTTGATTATTTCAAAAAGTTGGAAATAAAATAAAATTATTAAGAAATTGCAGAAAAAATGTGGGGGCTTTAAAGCAAAATATAATCGAATTATTTGTTAGTATAGACCATTGTCTTTTTATTAGTATGTTTAGCCAGGAATCTAATTTGGTTTATATATTTTGATTATAATAATAGTCTATATCAGGCTCGGATCCAGCTCAAGCTTTTGGGGAAGGAAAATAGAATGATTTTCACAACTATTTCCCTAAGATTTTATGATTTAGTACAAATTTCTCATAAAAAGTCTTCATTTTGGTAAGGGAAATTTCCCTTTTTCTCTCCCCGCAGATCCGCAGCTGGTCTATATATAGTTTTATTATCTATATTCGAGTTTAAAATCTCATCTATAGTTTTTTCTTACCTCAAATCTACAGTATTATCCATAGTCGATTCAAATCTACAGTCTTATCTATAGTCTATAGTCTATTTCATAACAAATTCCTTAAATGTTATTATTTAATAAAAATTTTTCACTAAGAGTTTCCATTTTGGGAAGGGAAATTTATATTTTTCCCCTACCGTGGATCTGTGCTTGATTAAGTCTGTAGTTTCATTATCTATATTCGAGTTTAAAGTCTTGTCTATAGTTTGGTCTAACCATAAATCTACAGTCTTATCTATAGTCGATTCCAATCTACAGTCTTATCTATAGTCTATTTCATAACAATTTCCTTAAATGTTATTATTTAATAAAAATTTTTCACTAAGAGTTTCCATTTCGGGGAGGAAAATTTTCCTTTTTTCCTCCCCGTGGATCCTCGCCTGGACTAGTCTGCAGCCTAGTTTATAGCATATTCTATAGTATTACAGAATGTAGTCTAATTTATAGTGTAGTCTACAATCTAATAGTATAGTCTATAGCTTGGTTTAGTCCGGTCCATAGTCATGTCTATAATCTGATGTCTTTAGTCTGATTTGTAGTCTTCTAAATTAGACTATATATTTTATAGCCTAGACTATAGTGTAGTCTACATTCTCGTCTATATTTTAGTATATAATCTAATTTTTATTCTAGTTTATAGTCTAGTTTGTAATTTAGTTTAATTTATAATGCAGTCTACAATCTAATTTAAAATCTACTCTACTGTCAGTCTATAGTCTATCCTGTAGTCTAGTCTATATATAGTAAAATATAAAATTTATAATGTAGTTTATATTTTAGTGTATAATTTTATCTAAAATTTAGTCTACCATCTGAACTATAGTCTAATCTAATTTTTAGTCTGAAATTTAGTCTATGGTCTGATCTATAGTTCAGTCTTTTATCTGGTCTATAGTCTAGTTTATATTAAAGTCTTCGGTTTAGTTTATAGTCTAGTGCTCAATATATAGCAATATTCTAGTCTATTATATAGTATATAATCAAGTCTATAATTTAGTCTTTAGTCAAGTCTATAGTCTAGTCTATAATCAAGTCTATAGTTTAGTCATGTTTATAGTCAACTCTATAGTCTAGTCTATAGTTAGTCAAGTCTATACTCAAGTCTAAAGTCTAGCCTATAGTCAAGTCTATAGACTAGTCTATGGTCCATAGTCTAGTCTGTAATCAAGTCTATAGTTTAGTCATGTTTATAGTCAAGTCTATAGTCTAGTCTAGTCTATAATCAAGTCTATAGTTTAGTCAAGTCTATAGACTTGTCTATAGTCAAGTCTATACTTAAGTCTAAAGTCTAGTCTATAGTCAAGTCTACAGTCAAGTCTACAGTCAAGTCTATAGTCAAGTCTACAGTCAAGTCTATAGTCAAGTCTATAGAAAAGTTTATAGTCTAGTCTATAGTAAAGCCTATAGTCTAGTCTATAGTGAAGTCTATAGTCAAGCCTATACGCAAGTCTATAGTCAAATCTATAGTCTAGTCTATAGTAAAGTCTATAGTCTAGTCTACAGTAAAGTGTATAGTCTAGTCTATAGTCTGGTCTAAAGTCTAGTCTATAGCAAAGTCTATAGTAAAGTCTATAGTCTAGTCTATAGTCATGTCTGTTGTCTGGTCTATAGTCTAGCCTATAGTCAAGTCTATAGTCTAGCCTATAGTCAAGTCTATAGTCTAGCCTATAGTCAAGTCTATAGTCTAGCCTATAGTCAAGTCTATAGTCTAGCCTATAGTCAAGTCTATAGTCTAGCCTTAGTTTATAGTCAAGTNNNNCTTTAGTAAAGTCTATAGTGAAGTCTATAGTCTAGTCTATAGTGAAGTCTATAGTCAAGTCTATACTCAAGTCTAAAGTCTATCCTATAGTCTCGTCTATAGTCTAGTCTATAGTCAAGTCTATATTCTATAATCTAGTTCATATTCTAATATATTGTTTAGTTTATAGTCTATGCTATTCTCCAATAATTCATCATAATTTGCAACTATATTACTTGTGTTAATATAAACAATCAATAAAAAAATGATTTTTATTTCATATACATACGTCATTTTGACATTTGATAATTAAATTATAATTCTCAATGTTTACTTTTTTGATTTTAACATAATGCTATTTTTAGAATATTTTATATTTTTTTGAAGAAATTTATTTTTATTATTATTTATTTTTTACCGAAATACAATCAATTTCTTTTAATATTTTAAAAATTATTTTCAATAATTCATATCAATTAAAAATAAAAGAAAAAAATACCTACCACAAATATTGTCAGTAAATTAGTCAGCTGTGAGAAATTGTATTTTGTCATTGTTTTAAGTTAAAAATAAAAAATACATTTTATAATTAAATATATATTTCAGTTTTTTTTTCTCAAAGCATTTAATTATACTTTTACTGAATTTTTAATCAACAGCGTGGTGTTAATTTGAAAACTATTTCCTAATGTTTATTTAATTATTAATATTAGACTAATTAATTTAACATAAAAAATTGAAAAAAGTGAATATTCAAAAACACGTGTCTATTTATGAGAGATTTTTTTTCAAATTTTATGGATTATAAGAATTTATATAAAAAACTATTGTATTAATGTAATTTTTTTTATTGGAATTAAATTTAATAGCTAAAAATAACTCAACTATTTACTTTGTTTTTTAATATTTTTATTTGTTAAGAGAATGCAATACATGCAATTACTTTGCTAATATAAAATAAATTGTTTATGATAAAAGTATGACATTTTTAAATGGTTTTATCATTTTATCATTTTATTATGCTTATTTGTTTTTAATTTAATGACAGTGATTTTATACTGATAAAAATTAATTTTATCAATCATTTATAATATAGATATTAATATACAAAAATATCTTAAAAAATTTTGAATATTTGTTTATCTAATATTTAAAAATAAAACAAATATAGGGAGGGGTTCTTAAAATTAAATGAAATTGAAAAAAGATTTGTCTGTGCCGAATCACTAATACCCTTCACCATTGCTGAGGTGGATATTGTAAAAAGTACAATAGTATCAATTTTAACATCCCTGACTTATATATACATGTATTTGAATGACAAACTTACCCAGCGGTAAAATTTGCAAGGCCTCTAGCGAGCAGGCCTCCTAGAAGGCCTTTTTTCAAATGCAGTTGCTCATGCTAACATGGCATCTCTAATAAGGCCTTCATGAATGCTTCATCCCTGCTCACAAAAAGATCCGACAAATCTTCCAACTTTGCTTCTCTTGGAGGGACCGTAAGATCTTGTATTATTTTAATAATATATTTTGTTTTAAACAACAACAAAACTATTTATAAAAAGTACCTGATTATAAATTATTAAATCAATATCCCCGGGATTTGCAAAAAACCAATCCCATTTGGCGTCCTAATCAAAAGCTGAAATAAAACAAACAACCAAAACAACAATGCTTTAATTTAAATGGTTTGTCTGTTATTTATAATTATTTGTTTTTGAACGAATTTTAATGGTTGATTCAAAAACCGAAATTTTATTAAAAAATACGGCCGATTGACCAGGCGTTCGCGGGATTTTATAAATTTATTGGAATATATAATTAAATTAATTTTTTGTGAATCCGTTTTGACAGAATAACGGACTTCAAATTCTTTAAAATATAAACCATATATCAACGAAAAAGTACCACAAATGTCTCCCGGATTTTCCATTAGCTTAGAATCCATGGTCCATAAAATTAAAAATTATAGAAAATTCAAAAGTACATCAGAACAAAAGGTACCAAAAATCCCCTCTTGTGAATTTACATTTATTTAGGATACATAATCATATTAATATCTTTCAGAAACTACTCTTGTGAATTATATCCCACATTAGGACCATGTTATATTTATTTAATTTATGTTTCTAGGTTAAATATTACAGGAAATTCAAAAAGTACCTATTAGGAAAACAAAAGGTACCCAAAGTCCCCGTTATGAATCTCATCACAGTACCCCACATATCCTTAATTTCATGTTTCTAGAATTCATAATTATAAAACCAATGTCAATAAAGTACCTATTAAAATAACAAAAAAATACCACACAAAAGGTCCCTCTCAGGTATGGAATTCCATTAACTAAAAGGCTACTATCCTAATATCAATGTTTCTAGGTTAAAAATTACAGGATTAAAACAAAAAGACCTAACCACATCCACTTTTGTTCAATTTTATTTATAATAAATATATTATTTTATATTTTATAATAAATTATTTATTTTAATAAATGTGGCATTTTATCCCTAACTTTTTAATTTGGTATTAATTGCATTTTGTTCAAATAGTTAAGTTTTTAAAACAATTAATACTTTTTTTAAATATTAATTAATGCAAGTAAGACACGTGTTTTTTTTTTTTTTTTTTTTTTTTTTTTTTTTTTTTTAATTTCAGTTTTGTTTAATTTAAAAAAATGCTAATAAAATTACTATCTAATAAAGAACAATTTCTTAACATTTTCCTTTACTTAAGCATCATAATATTGTAACCATAACTTTCATTTTGTTTTATAATTAAATATTCTTAACTTGATTTTGAATTCTATTTAATAATTTAGGAAATTTTAGGAAAAATTTAAATAAAATCAAAAGAAATCATTTGATTTATTTAACTAAACTACCTAAATATTAATTATTTCATACAAATATTTTTTAAAAAACTAATTAAAATTCATGCAACATTTTTGTTATTTCTAAGAAGTTTTCATTCTATGAAACTCTGTATTAAAACTCACTATAAAGTAAGAAGTACAACAAAAATATGAGGAAAGGCTGACATTATTTTTCTTGTTTTCTCTTCTATTTTGGCATTCTTTTATATGTATTTTTTTGTATGTGTATGTGTGTGTTTTTATTAACGAATGTCAATATCAAAGCAAACTAGATAAATTAATGTTGTTATAAAACTACAACAACAACAATAACAGAAATTAAGCATTCATAAAAAAACAACAACTATAACAAAAACTACCAGTAATTTTTGTCACATATCAAACCGAAAAAAGGGTCGTTGATTTCTAAGGTTGTTTAATAATTTTTTTGTCAATGTCAGGGTTGTTGTTTTTTCTTTTTGATATGTAGAGGGAGGGAGAGTGAAAGCAAAAGATTTGACACTCTATAAAATATTTTAGGAATTTGTTGTTTTTGTTATAAAAATGAAATAACTAAAATAGTTTAAATATTTTAATTAATTATAAAAGCTTTGTATTAAGCTTAATTAAAGTTTTGGTCTTGAATAAAAACTATTTTTTTTATTAAGTATTTAGTTTAATTCGAGAAGGATTTCATTTAAAGAGAGTATTGAGTGTTAGAATATTAAAAAGAGAATAAATTGATAAATGATCTTGTTTATATCAAAGACAAATGACAATCATTTCTGTAAAATATTTTAGGAATTTCATGTTCATTTTATATTTTTATTATAAAAGAAATTTTTTTGATATTTTAATTAATTAAAGTGCTATGAGTTAAGTTTAATAAATATTTACATTAATTCGAGAAAAATTTCATATAAAGAGAGTATTGAGAGTTAGAATATTTTACAAGAGAACTTAAAATGTCTCAACATAAATGATATTGTTCATGTCTGAGTTAAATTATTATTCTAAAGCTTTAAATTATTCATTTTGCATATAAATATATAATGTCTTTTGTCACGCCCATAGGTTGATATCTGTAGAAACTAAGAATTTTAAATATTTACTAAACAAATGTTACTTGCCGATCTTTTACAGATCTATTACTTTTCTTTAAATTTTATTTAAAGTTTTTGAATAATAAATAAACAACCTATATAATTATATAATAATTAATTATAAATTAAATAATTGTTTTTACTATATATATTTGAATTAGAGTACTTACCTTTAATATGAAGTTCATTTTTAAAAGATCACACTCTATCTTTTGCAATCGTCAAAGACGAATTTAAAACCCCTTTACCAAAACCTCTTATAATTTTAGTTCAAATTTAAACATATATTACTAAGTCACTAAGAGACTACATACAGACGGACATTAAATACAATTTTATTATAGATTTTATTCCAATTGATTTTGAAAAATAAATTAATTTAACACAATAAAGAAAGTAGTACTTCTACAGAGAATGCAATTAACTTGTATTAATATAAAATATCATCTTAAATATCAGCTTAAAACATATAGTATAATAAAATATTTTAAATATGATAATGACCTTTAGTATTTCTTCATAAACATGCAGACAGACTTTTTAATCACTAGAAATCATTAGAAACGTTTGGTTTAGGGTATTTCAAAAATCACTTAAAAAGCTAAAAGTGAAAAAACAATAAAAATTTTTAATTCTNTTAAATAAAACAGCAAAAATATTAATAATTACGTTTAAACAGGTTTTAATAAACNTTAACTGAAACAAGTGCATAAATTGGGACTACTTTAAAGTTAAGATGATAAGNATGTCTAAGTATATTTAANGTTTAGCTAAATTACTACTGTTTTTCATTCANTTCATTCTTNAAAACATTTAGGCCATTAAAAAGCTTGTAACGATTATAAAACCATAATAATTGTGCAATTTTTATCTGCTACAAGTGGTCATAATGGCCACAGTAGTCGTAGCAGTTGCAAGCCAAGAAAAAGCAAAATAACAATAATGAAAAAAAATTTAAAAGCCTAAACCCGTTTTGAGAGTTAAATGCAAATGCAAACTTTGTTGCAAATAAATGACTATAAGATTTTTTTGTTCTTTTTGTTTTTGCAAAAATTTCTTTTGTTTTTATCTTTGGCATATTGTATAGAAAAAATGAATGTGTTTTTTTATGCAAATACTAAGTTAATCACACAACTACATATATTATTATATAAAATAAACAAAACACACTCACACACTCACTCATACATATATATACATTTTATTAATATCAACTCTCAGATACACACATATACATACCAAGAAAAAGATTTAGAACACAGATTTAAAAACAACAAAATCATAACACAAACATAAATAATAACAAAACAAATATTTAATTTCTTAAACAAAAAAAAAATTATTTAATAATTTTATATAAAAAAATTTGCTTTAAAATACCTTTTGTTTTTCTTACATCAGCTCGTACAACAACACTCTTTTTTTCTTAATACTTTAACAAATTAACACTTTTTTTAAACCAATTTATTTGTAAATTTTAACTTAAATTTAATAATTTTATTTGACTAGAAAAAATAACTGTTTTTTCTTATATTTTACTTAATATAAATAAATTTTTATTTAACAGCCAAAAAAGAAGGTTAAAATATTTTACGATTTTTTTCGGATGTGTGCTTTTCAACGTTTTGTGTTCATTTGAGTTGGTCTACGCGTGCTTGTTTGACTGTTGGCAACCAACCAACATTCAACCGGCTGTTTTGTATCATTTGTATCTAAGTATCTCACAGATAGTGTAAACATTCATTCATTTACACACACATTCATATACACATATAAACGTCATGTTTACGTCTATACACTTACACACACACTCAAACACGTTTTTATTAAATATTTGTAAAAACAGCAAAAGCAAAACAGTAAAAGATAAAAACAATAACAAGAACAACGGTCTCAAAATTGTATCTATGTGTAGTGAAAGTGCTGTTGAGACTGAGGTATCTAACTCTATGTGTGTAAAAACACCACACATTTCTCATACTAGCACACATATACATATGAATATAGAGTATCTATGAGTTTGATTTGTTTTATCTATAGTTTTGCCTCACATAGATACTCAGTGTTTTGTATACAACTATTTCGTGTATGTTTACCACTAGAAGAATCACAATTCATTCACTCTGCACAATGGACAGCACAACTAAACTAATAAAAAAAATTTCCCTTTTTTTTGTTTAGGAAATTAAATTTCCCTTAAGGTAAATTTCATTGTTGAATTACTTTGTTTTCTTTTTTTGGCAATAAACGGGGATTTTTGGATTTTGTAGAGGACAATTTGTATACAAGTGTGGTACGCTTTGAAGCTTTCTGTTTGCAGATTTGTACAATTTTTAGTCAAACTTTTGCTTCCCTTAAAAAAAAGACTCCAAAGCTTTTCATTCGATGTTTGTTATATACTCACTTAACAGAATTATTATATACTTCTTTGCATATATTACATATATTTTTCCATCCACCTTAGAAATTTTATCCTTTTTCACTTAAACAGACGTTGATTGTAGACGTCAAATACGTTTTTCCTTTTTATGTGTGCTCCATCGCTATCAAAATACCAACAACAATAACAACGAAATATGTGGCGCTCGTTCATTTAGAATGTAAAAGGAATAGCAGAAAAAAGAGATGCTGCTGTTGTTGTTGATGCCACTTCTACTAGAATTTTAGTTCAATTGTATTTAATAGAATAGAGTAGTGTGTTGTTGTTGTTGTTTGTAGCCATTCAGTTCATTCCATTATTTCATGTAATTAATGGACATTTGAATTATATTTTTGTGCTCGTAAAATTTACAATAATTGTATTCTATTTATGTATGAGTATGTCTATTGAAATTCCTTTTTTTTGTTTTGTTCTGAATCTGGTTTTTTTGAACTTCAGTTATAATAAAATTGTTCAAAATATTTGCTCAACTCATCAGCATTTTATTTTTCGTTTTTGCTGCTCCGGTTTTTAGAAAAATAATCGAAAAAAACTTTGAAATAAAAATAATTTTCTTCTCTCATACTCTTACTAAACAGAATGTTTTTACGACTTTTATGTTGGTTTTTAGATATTTTTCTTCTTTTTTTTTACATTAACATGGGTGGTAGAACTTTTAATATTGGTTGGCTTTAAGGAATGGGGTCTCTAAAGCAAAGGGGAGGGGGTTGGGGTATTGATGTTGTACTTCTTGGGTATTTGGGCAATTTATTGTTGTATGAGTTTTAATGGCCCATTTGTTTGCTATAAATTCTACTTTGTTATTATACATAAATATATTTTTTAGTATTTTTTATTAAAATTTTAAGCATCATATTGCAATACTTTATGACTTAATATTATAAATTGTATATTTATATGAAAGTATTTGTCTACTTCCCAAAAAAATCGAAGAACACACACACATAAATAAAATCTAGAAAAAGTAGTAAATTTATTTAGCTGATAGTTATGGTTATTAGAGAATGATAGAGATAATAGTTTAAATCAGTTTTAAGGTCATCTTTTTTTTTTTTTTTTTTTTGCTCCTCGATTGTAAAACTTATAGTTTTAATATAATTTTCCAAGATTATGCTATATAATCTTTTGGATTGTGTAATAAAAGTGATGCAGTAGATCAATTTAAAAAGCCTAAATGGGATATGATGAAATGTATGATATATTTTATAGAAAATTTGATACATGTCTTCTTTCTGCGAGGTTTCAGAAAGTTAAAATCAATTTAAGATTGATATTAAAAGATCCATCCTTCTTTAATGGTTAAAATATCTAATACATTTATACTTATTTTTTATATATTTTATTAATTTTTTTTTCGACTTTTATGAGTCTGAAATTTTATTATGAAGATATGCTATAGAAAGAAAATACCTTGATTTCATAGGAAATAGGAATTTTTTCAATCAGAACTTCCTTAAAATATTAAATGATTATTAAAATTATAAATGCACAGTGGTTCCATAACTCTTTTTTTTTTTGGAAATAATTTCATATGTCCAGAGTTGTGGTGTTTTTGAGTTTATTTGAGAAGACCATATTCTTATTGGGTCAGGGGGCTAGTTACTTGCCTTGCAAATTTGGTCATTTAATATAATTTAATGACAGAGTATATACAAGTAAAATAGATACTACTTGTATCTACAAAAATTTACATATCTCTTTTAATTTAAGATACATAAAGATCGAAATAAACGTTTACCTCATTTTTAGCTCTACTTTTTTATTATATTTCTTTTAACTTGATGGACTTAATATTGCCCTTAATTTTTTTCCCATTTTCCTTACAGTTGTAAATAATATCTATATCTCTATCTATTCGTTAAAAAGTTATATTAATATAAAGTTTACTCTTCAAAAATTTTATTTTTTTCTGAAAGGTGTCACATATAAAATATATTTTTGTTAGAGACTATATAATTTGTAATGTTTCCAAAAGAAATCTTAACACAAATTCATATAAATTTAATTAGAAGTAGCTTAAGACAAAGGTACTCCACAAATCCTATCCATAATTTGTCAATTAAAAGCAAAACGTTTCTTATAACGTCTCTACGAAAGAAGTCAATTTTTGAAAGACGTCTTCCGTAGATTGAGATTTTGGACATTTTGTTACAAAAAAATGGGATTTTATCTAATTCTTTAATTTTTGCGACAAGTTTATCTATATAATGTAAAATTTTCATTAGGATATCTTTCTTTGCTAAAATTCTATTTCCATTAGAATATTAACACCATTTTTCAAAAAGGAGCATCAAATCGTGATGATCTGAAGATATTCGATCAAATTTAATTTCTTTTTATGATTCTACGTGGTTAACTTAAGAGGGCCGCTAACAACCTCATGGCCTGCTAAGGACCTGTACTTTTCCAAACAAAGTCGAAAACACATGAACTCTTACCATGTGAAATTTTATTAAAAAAAAACATTTTGGAACCACTGTGTGATCTTTTATTTATTACAGATTTATTTCCAATAGATTCGGCAGCACCGAAAATCTTTGGAAATAAATATTTAATTTCTGATAGGTTGATTGAATTTGTGTGAAAGGGGGAAGCCCTATCCTCAGGGATGGGGCTAAGATACCTCAAAGTAGGGTACCTCTGAAATAAACATAATTTATCCAATTTAGAACGTCAAAAATACGAAAATAAAAAACTAATTATTGAGATCTCTTCACGTTTATAGTAAATATTGTGGAAAAATATTAATAGAATTGGAAAGTATCTATAGCGAAAATTATGGATTTCGAAATTTTAAAAATATTTCATTTTAAAGTAGTATGATAAATTTAGCTTCTTATTCTTATCTACTAACAGAATATACAATTTAAGACCAATCTCTATAAATCGGTATTTTTATAGTTCTAAAACAGCAAATGTGACGCTTTGCCCTGATAAGACTTCGAAAAATGTGGATAAGGAAAGAAAATAATGATAACCCCAAAGGGAAAAGAAATAACGCAAAATACGTTACGGGATTGGTGCAAAGTGACAGGGACCAGTTCTAGTTCTAACATTTTGTATAAGCTGGCCTTGTCTCTTTATTATGGTGTTGGTCTAAGAGGGAGAAATTCACCCTTTTTAACCAGTTTTGGGATAGGTCACAGAATTAACCCGAAAAGGCATATTCAGTATTAATAAAAATAATACAATTTTGCAAAAGCAAATAAGAAATTGTTTTATTTCTGTACATTTTTATTTTTTTTATTTTTTTAAATTTTTTGTTACTGTCGATGGCGGCGCCCCGAATCTAACCCAGGTTACTTTTACTTATCTCAGGTTTTATAGTCTTACACACTTATCACTTATCCACTGATTGTTATTACATGTTAGTTGTAATTGCTCATTAGCTCTCATTGGTTAAACTGGTTCTCAACTGGAACTTTGGTGGCTATTAGGTGTCAATTGGTACTCAACTGGTACTAAGGGACCGATACTATTGCACCAATTGTACAAATGTTGTATATCACATATACCTCATTTGGAATCCCAATAGCACCGCTATTAATGGGCATCTTGGATCCCGCTTCTAAACTTAAAATTTTACCCTCCCCTGCTACGTACATGAGAAGTGTTCCGAAAATAACGTTTTTTGAGATTTCCATATACGAAGACCCCTCAAACGATGCGAAAAATTAGCTGAATATGGAATAATAACAAAAACATTTTTAAAATTGGTCTTCAGTTCCATACCAGCAATTTTAAAATAATTTTGATTAAAAAATGTTTCGATTTTTAACGAAATGGTTATCAGAAAGTTGTTAATTTTATGCTAGTTATGAAAAAAATATTTTACAAATTTTTCCAATGGGATTTACTTTCGATAGAAGACTTTTTAAGGTATTCTGATGAACATTTTTTTTAATCTGAAAAATTACTTTTTGTCAAAAGTTCTTACTACAATGTCATTTCTTACAACTTTAGCCTTAAAGGGAACAAATATATAAAATTCTTATCTATTTTTTCTTAACAAAAAATATCGATTTTTTTGCATGATGTACTAAAATGACAGTTTATGGACCAACAAACTAAACAATAATATTTTTTGGATGAAATATTCTAGACCCGTGGTAGGAACTGAAGATCAGTTAAAATTTTTGTTTTTATAATTTTTCCCATATTCAGCTAATTTTTACGCATCGTTTGAGGGGTGTTCCAATAAAATTTTTGTCTACGGGAAACTGTAATGTACATCCAACTAGAAATTTAGAAGTTGCAGACTTATTTCTAAAAACAATAATGTAAGAGACACTTAAAGATAATTGAAATAAGATTTTTTTTTAAAACAAAATCAGAAAAGTAATTTTTGAGATATGCTTCAATATATAGTGCAACCCCTTTAATTTTGCAAATCACGATTACTCACGAGAACTAGAGCTAATTAAAATAAAAGTGGACTTGATGCTCGATAACTATGAATGCCGTTTATGAATTGACTGAGACACCCCGTATCACAGAAATTTTGTTATATTTTATAACTTTGTGTTATTATAATAAAGTTTTCTTCTACCACATAGATTTTTTCAGTATCCTTATTATTATGAACAAACTAAACATAATATGTTTGCCTAAAAAACTACTCAACCATTATTATTTTTTTCTGCATGTATTGCACTTAATGGATTAAAAATTATACAAATATAATTTTAAGAGAACAACTTCAAAGGCAGTGAAAAAGAAGTATACATAAAAAAATGCGAATTACGGGTTTAAAAAGTACTACTAAAGCTCTTCAGTACTTAGTACTTTTTTACAATTACAACACAATAAGGAAATTTATATTTGATTATTTTCATTGCAAAAAGACATAATTGTGCTAATTAAAATTTCTTAAAAACCAAACTTAATTATATATCGACTTTCAACCTTATTGACACTACCCAGCAAAAAAATTAACTGAAAAAGTAATGAATTTATCATTGTGTTGTCATTCGAAGGAGGTACTTACTGGTTAAAAGAGCTGCAAAATTTTCTATTTTTAACCCATGGTTGTCATTGGTAGGATGTTCTTCTTTTATATTTCTTGTACATTGCTTTTAAAGTACTTTACTTAAATTTATATTTTTATATATTTTTTTTTAACAAAAATTCCACTTAAACTTTATTAAAATATAATAAAAATTATTTCAAATTTGTAAAATATAAATTATCTTAGAAATTATTAATCTTTTTTCTTGCTAATTTTTAACTGAATTTCACTTTTTTGGAAATAATTAAAAACTTCCAAAAATTTTGAAAATATGCACCTGGTTCCATTCTTGAAGTAGTGATACTCTTCTTTTTCTTTGTAGCTCTTGATAATTTTTTTTGCTGTGTATTATGTGGTTCTCCAATTAATTTAACTCGCTTAATTTCAATTTCAAGCCACTGTGCAATAAGAACTAAACTTAAAATATTATAGCTGTTATAGTTGAAAAAAATTTAATATAACTAAAACCATTTTTAACCTATCTACTATATGTAAAAGTTTTAATCATTATATTTTAATCATTAGTAATGTTTTAGCTTCTTCATTTTTTCTTCATCTTCTTCATCTGGTTTAAAATGCCCTTAAACAAGAATTTAATCAATTTAAAAGATTATAAACATTAAATAATACAAATAAAAACCGTTTGTAATTACTTTCATAAACATAACAAAAGTGCCACATTTATCTGCATTTTAAATGACACCTTGAGGCACATTTACGTTTAAAATTTAGTACCTATCAATTTGCAACGATGCGTGTGTATTTATGTTTGTAGATATGTATTTGTATATATGAATCAAGAGCTGCTGAATGTTTTAACATGTTCCAACAGTTCAAAGTAGAACTTTGGAAATGAAAAATATAATGATGAGAATGGTGCACAGTGTACAATTATCCTTTAATAACAAGCTGCATCAAACACACAATCAACACAATGTTTGAAACCTAATTTTACTCACACAAGTATGAATGCATACCAGTGTACTCTCATACAATTGCAGTGTATCTATGTATATAATAACTTGTAGGAGTATCTATGTGTAACTAACAATCCGTTTCATTTTTTTCGCTTTAATATTCGTTTTTTCTTTTACTTAATTGTGAAGCAATAAAAAATTGCAATTTATTTGAAGGACATCCTTTCTATTTTGTAATAGAAGGGTGTATTTTTTTCTTTCGGTTTAGAAAATTGCAAAAGAAAATTAAAATAATAGAAGACACAAAAAAAAAACAAAAACTAAAGAAAAAAGGAAATAATTTTAAAACACAATTGCAAATACGAAGAAACTCAATCAATTCAAGCATGATTACAACTGCCAACAAACATACACACACATATACTCAAGCAAATATATGGACGTATCCTTGCAAAATAAAACAACTAAAATATTAAAGTTCCCTCTTTGCTTTTGGCTTGTTAATAAAATGAAATGAAAACAACTGAAACTAAAACTCAATAGAAGTGAAGTTTTGCCATCGTTTTTACCACTTTATGATAAAATGTTCACAATTCACAGTTTAAATATACAGAGTATATTTTTTATTTTGTTATCCTTTTAAAGATTGGCATTGCCTCTGCTTTAGTTAGTTGCCATGTGTCTGCAACAAAAAAACATAGTATTCAAAATCTCAAAGGAAAGACGATTTAGTACTGGAGAAATACAATGGTTATAACATTTAAGAAGTTTGATAAAAAAAAGCAACTATTGCAAACATTCTTCACGTATTTTTCCATTGTGATGACAGTGGTGATGAGGCAACAGCTGCAACTATTGCATACGCAATGAGAAAACTAGAGAGTAATGATGATGGAGATGGAGATGGAAATGAAAATGCTGATGTTGCTGTTGATGATAATGATGATGGTTTGTATGTGTGTGTGTGTTCTTATGATGTTAGTTTTTTAAAGAACTTGAAATGGATGATTGCGATGTTGCTGCTGTAGATGATGTTTGCTTTGCTTTAGTATATATGTATATAGTTTGCATAGAGTTGACTATGATGATGATAGAACTGTGTATTGAGATGGAACAATCTTAAAATTAAATTAAGTTTTTCTTATACTTTTTAGAAAAAGAAACAGGGTGTAATATATTTAATAACTTTGTATTAAAAATTAGTTTTTTTTTTTAATTTAGGTAGTTTTGGTTTGCAATAATTTTTCGAATAATATGACTAATATAATATGTTGTAAAGCTATGTTAAATTTTTATTAATTTTTAATGTAATTTAAAATATTACGAAATTAAATTTTCCTTGTTTTATGAACTTATTTGCTTTTCCTTTATCATACACAGAAAAAGTATAAGATCTACTTCAATTACGAAGCAATTTCGTATTAATTAATTTTTACACTGTTAATTGAATTTTTATCTACATAAAATTCAGTTGAACAATTAAATTTTTGTTTGCTTTTTATATATAATAGGATCAAAAGAACTTAAATATAAGCCAACATATCAAGGTTTTTGTTAATAAAGAAAGTTTATTGATATCGTGGATCGTTTTGAAGATATAGCATTTTAAGTAGAAAAGTGACAAATGCTTCTCAGTCTACTCTGATCATTCATAACTATCACTAATCATGATTTTAAATTATTAATTAAAATTATTTATAATTGTTTTGTGCCACTACTTAGTAAAATTTGCTCGTTGTTTGGTCAAAAATATTTCTATCTAAAATTGCAAATTTGTTTTAGAGAAAAAAAAAATAATAATAATAATAATAATAATAATAATAATAATAATAATAATAATAATAATGATAATAATAACAACAATAATATTGTTGGGAATAATAATAATAATAATAATAATAACAATAACAATAATATTAATAATAATAGGCACCAATAATAGTTTTAATTTTTAGTACGTATAAAAAAAGTTAATTATACTCTAAACCACCATTGATGGTTGATGTATTGTGCTGATGTTTGTGTCGCATAGCTTGAGTATCACTTTCTGAATCAATTTAATTATGTCCGTCCGTCTGGATAGCTGACTGACATTCTCATCATATAAACATTGTAAACAAAGTACAAATCATAATTTTAAAGATATCTTAATGAAATTTGGCAAGAACAAATATAAAAATAATTAAATAAATAAATCCACTGAAATTGGTTATTATCGATCGATTATTTCACTTAAACCTCATACAAAAGTGTTACTGGAATAGAGATATATAGGCATATAACGATCACAAATGCCTTAAATATTGTGACATTTTAAAGGAATTCGGTACATAGAAATCATGTTTAAGTTTCATCCTGTGCGCCAAATTTAATCAAAATCGATCAACAATTGACTTAAGCTCTAAATAAATATTTTTAAGAAAATCACTTCAACGTCTATATATTATCCTTACAAATGTTAGTATTAAATTTATATTTGACGCAAATAGTTTTAGATAAAAATCACAGTGCTAATTTTTATGAGGAATAGTAATTAGGAAATATATTTCATGAATTTGATAATTTATAAGATGATTTAACACTCCGAAAGATTTTTGAAACTCAGGAATTTACCATCCGATTTAGAACAAAGCCTTTTAGGCTTGTAATCTACTGAATTTTTTTAATAATAATAATAATAATAATAATAATATTCTTAAATGATTTTACATTATCAGTCTATGCGTCTGGCTGTACATGCTACATTTTGTTTTAATAATAATTAGTTTGGAAAAATGGAAAAAGAAAAAAGAGTGAATTGAAACTGATTATGAACAGTTTATTTTTTACTTAGTCCCATAGACCATATTTCCGGAAAAGTATTTTAGCAGCAACAAATATTTAAATATATCACACTTTTGTTAATAAATGTGTAAACAAAGATTGGTACTTAATTAAACATAAGGTACCAGTCACTTTGGAAAATACTTTAACGTTTAACCGACAGTCGGTTATCCTATAAATTTTGCTCGATTACCTGTTCGAATAATTGAGAACTGTCAATTTTCGAATAATAAATAAACCGAATAATTTGTCTCGCACAACCAATTTTTTATTTTAAATACAAATTTAAGTCATTAGTACTTCTAAAATGTTCATCATACTCTTTTAGAGAAATACTTTTTTATTAATTTCAAAGTATCATTAAACACTAATGTCCTGAGCTCAAAAAGTAAATTAAACAACACACACCAAAAGAGCCAATACAACTTAATTTCTTTGTTCATTACTTTACACTCACTAAATAGCTGTTAGAAATAGAAAAGCCTATGTTATACTCATTGGAGTTTGCACTACTTCTGGATCTCAAGTTTATGGTTTTAATTAATTAATTATGGATATTTATTAAAATTCAAACAAGAAAGACTAAAATTTTATAAATTATTGAACTTGTTAAAGTATTGTTAATTCCTTTGGATCCAGCAAGGATCATAAGGCTATGAATATTTCAAAATTTTTATAACAAGAAATCATTCGGACACAGAAAATAAAAAGAGTTATATATATGAGTTATAAGACTGATTTATTGCACCTGAATTTGAAGGACATTTTATAGTATTAGGTCGAAAGTCCAATTTTTTGAAACAAATGGGAGATAGAACTACTAACGTAAGCCCTATATTATCTGCATTTAGTTTCTAAATAATTATTTCAATGAATTGAGCCTTATAATTAGTGTTATTTCTATTGCCTCAAAGAATGTTCCATAAAATTGGCCACTAAGACCTATAAACTATAAATAATCGAGTTGAAAATAATCATGGCTTAATGACTTAAGTTCACTTATTCCTTGAAACTATGCAAATTTTTTTATTTATTTATTTATTATACATTTTATGTTTATAAAATTCCATTAAGCACCCTGTTTCTAACACATTTTAGTTGAATGCATTTTATAAAAAACATTATACTAACAAAAGAATGAAAAGTTCGTTTTTTTAAAAAACATGTCTATCTAAAATCTCTAACAAACACAAAAAGCAACTGCAACCAATCAACTAGAAATTGGCAACAAAAACTTTAAGAAAATTATCAAAAAAAAAAAAAAAAAAAAAAAAAAAAAAAAAAAA
>MINK01173188.1:878-25160 GCA_001735545.1 Phormia regina
CTCTTTTTCACCACTAAGTACTTCCTTTCAATGACAACACAATGTTAAAATCATAGCTTTTTCAGTTCATTTTTTGCTGGGTAAATAATATAATTAAACTGCAATACAAATTTAGTTAATAATTTAATTAAGAAAAAAATTGAAATATTTTTTTCTGTGTAGCAATAAATATTTTATAACAAATATAAAAAAGAGATGATGAAATCAAATAAATTATTTGCAATTTTGTAAAAATAAAAATCAAAAAATAAAATTTTTGTAATTTGTAGAAATTTTTTGAAAATTCAACAACTATAAAATGAATTTTCTAAAAGCTGGTGTCCTCTACTACAATTATTCTTTGCAAAAATGTTTTTCTTTGGAGCCACTGTGTGATGGCTATAATATGAACATCATTCCATATATTAAATACGATCATAAATGTAGGCAACACATTTTTTTATAAACATATGTTACAGAAAAATAAAAAAAAAAATCGATTTTAATTTAATTTTTTCTATTTCTATAAATTTCAAACTGCAATAGCAAAACAGTTTTATAACGAAAATATAAAAAAAAGAAGGTGAAATAATAAAATAAAATCAGTTTTTATGATATTCATAATCACAGGAATTAAGAAAAAAAATGGAATGAAAAATAAATAAATTTAAATAAAATGTCAATGAATTCTTGGTACAAGAAAAATAAACTTTTTATGTAAATTTCTAAAATGATGTATCATTGTAAATATTTTCATATGTATGTTTTTGGAAATGAGTATGTGTATGTATATAATGGACTAGTTTATACAATTATTGATACGAAATAAACATGAATTTGCACTTTACTTTACTCATTTCGTGATTATCATGAAACACCATAATAAAGCAAAAAAATAGAATAATAAGAATAAACAACCAACCAACATTTAAAAAAAATCATAAAGATAAATAATACGTTAAAAAATATTTGAAATTCAAAAAAATATAATAGTAAACAGATATAGTTTTTTTTTTTAATTTAAAAAAAAGTAAAGTATACTTTAGGGATATTTTATTTAATGCCATATAATCTATATTTTACTTTAAAATTTAAATTTTCTAAAAGAAGAATTAAATTTATTTAAATTTTTTTTACTTTCAGCACTTCACCTATAGTACCTTCTTTAATCACTACCCTACAATCATCTCTTTCACAAGAAAGTGATACACGACGACCGCCTTTACAAAGACAAGACTATTCGTGTTTGGATTCTAGTGAAGCTCAATCGGATGATAGTCATTTGACTAGAGATTCAATAACCAGAGAGTCACAAAACGACGAATTATCTTCTTCAACTTTGGATAAAATTGATGTTAGTACTTTACCCTTACCGGCTTTGCCACCTAAAAAGCGACGGACAAAATTAAGGGCTAGTCCTTCGAAACATCATCATTGTCGTAGTCGCCATGAAAGTCCTCAAAAACACCAACAACAACAACAGCAGCAGCAGCAACAACAACAGCAGGAATTAAGAGATCCTCATGGTTCAAATGAAAATACACAATTGACTGCTGAGGAAACAAAACATCTGTCAGCGTTTCAGCAATACGTGGCTAAGAGAAGAGAAAGTTTAGAAGCTTCTTCGCGCAGTTTCAACGAGAAACTGGAATCGCGCAGAATGCACTATCACATGGGTGGAGGCGGTGGTGGGGGACCTACTGGTAATGCCTCCTCTTCTGGCATTCATATGCCAACTTATTTATTTGGGGAACAATATTATACTGGTTTGACTTCAGCATCGAATAGAAAATCCATGGGTCCCTCTTCAAAAGAGGAGATCTATTTGAATAAATCTGGTTGGGTCCAAGTTAACACTAAACGAGCTAACGATGAAAATCGTGGCTATCGTCGTGCCAATTATAATCGTCAAAATGGTGATTTACGCAATACTATACGTGTGATACAAATTGATAATACCCGTCGTTCGGATATGGCTCGTCAGGCTTTATTACAGCATCAACATTCTATGATGGAAGCGCCTAAATTTATTAGCAGCAAAGTAGAGGAATTAATACAAAGAAATGAATCAAGACTGGGTAATGCCAATACGAGAGATTCGGCTTTAAGACCAGGCTATCGGATTGTAGATCCTCAACTGGCTTCAATATTAAATGAACGTCCTGGGTTTTTGCCTGTTAAAAATCTAAATGATCATGATTCCCCGCCTCCCATAACACCCATACTCTCACCACCACCTGCCTTTCAAGATAGCAGTGCCAAAATAAAATCCTTTGATCGCCGTCGCACCATATCAAGTCGTCCCACACCACCACAACATACGGTTCTACAACCCCAAGCCATTATCAACAATGCGAATTTACAGGCCTCGAATAGCGGTCATAATAAAGGCATGGTCTTTTCCCGATCTTTTGAATACGACAATCGTCGTCCCACTCCCACAGATGCTTATGTTGAGACATTTTCACGCAGCTTTGATGGCAATCTAACCGAAAGAGTTACTGCACCTCTACCCCGGGATCGTTCACCTAACTTTAGCACTTTAACTGGCAATTCTCCGAATTATCTAACGAAAAAAGATTCTGGAGGTGGCAGTAGTGGTAGCTTAAAATCTCGTGATTCTTCTCCTAAATATCAATCTCCTGTGGCCTCTATTTCATCTGCACAATCTCCCCAAAATCAAAAAACGACTGCCTATTTAAATACTTCGGTAAAAGAAGCTCCTCCCTCGTATAGTGTGGCCAATCATTCGGGGTCCTTGACTGCTCAAAAATATTCACCACGTTCTACGCATCACGATCGTTCTTTTGAACGTTCAAAAAGCCATAACATTTTGGGACGTTCGCGTAAGTCTCAGTTTAGTCGCTCGGGTAGTGGTTCGACGGGTGTGATGGCAAACAGTATGGGTGTATCACGATTTCGTAGCTTCGATACAACAGCCAGTCAACGTTTAAATTCGTGTGATAGTGGTGCTAGATCGGGTAAGTAAAAACGAACTTATTATATAAAAAAAATGCATCTGAAAAATCTTAAGATTATAATATTCTTTTACGCCCTTATATGTTTAGCCAATTTTTGCCAAAGAAATTACAATACAACTCATTACACTCTAGTAAAACACTAACTTATCCATGTAATTTATATTCTAAAAAATATTTTTCTTATATGTATTCAAATTTAAATTTACCAATATGTAAAAACTAATTCTAAATTTGTTCGTATAATTTTCATATTAAAACCTAAATGTTTTCCATTTCAGGTTTCTATTATGTAAATAAAAAAATTTATAAGTTTACTTTGTGCACTTTTGTTGCTATTGTTAGTTTTCATTGAGAGAAAGTTTCTCATGCTAAAGTTAGAATATATATTACAAAAATAGTTCAAGTTTAAATTTATACCATTTGGGAACACCTCTTTAATTAAGAAGTTTATGATAGAACAAAAAACAAACAAAAAAAGGAAATATTATATACAATTTGGTCATGTATGGAAGAGACTAATGTTTATGACTATAAACATATTAGGGAGACACTTTAAATTTAAATTCATTATTAAGTT
Organism: Phormia regina; assembly: GCA_001735545.1. NCBI lineage: Eukaryota > Metazoa > Arthropoda > Insecta > Diptera > Calliphoridae > Phormia > Phormia regina. The sequence continues at coordinate 4,416 of MINK01173188.1, forward strand.
CAGTTCTGATTCATTTCTAGTTCAATGACACGGAGCCTCTTTTAATGCAACTGCCCGTCCTTTGAGAAAAAACGGCAACGATTATTTGGTTTAAGGATATTATTAGACAAATTCTCTCTGCAGCGTTGATTTATCCAGAAACAACTCCTTTATTGTAAACACGACTATAGTTTTAAATCAAGACTATAGTAAAGGCTATAGTTTATAGTCACTATACCCATAGAAAAATGGAACAAATATGTGTCGACATCGATACCATTCATTATTAATAGTGAATTTGTCCCGTATGTGTACAAAATCAACATTGCGTGTTCCAATCATTAACGATTATTGATACCAATTGGTGTCAAAAATGCACCCTTTAGTATCTAGTTCTTATATTTTTTTAACTTAAAATTTGTTAACAAATAGTATTATGAAGCCAATACCTTAATTTGTGACCACAACCGTTATTTATTCTTACATTCTATAAGGACAATTACTTTGTTAAAAAGCTGCAGAAATAAATCAAAAATATACACCATCCTAATGTGATTCAGTATTCTGCCAACCAATAAAATAGAAATTTAAAACTTTTTAAACCTCATTGGGTTTACCATTATTCTCCATTCACTATTTAAACAACCATCTATAGTTTCTTTTTTTCCAATTATGACCATGAGCTAACAAAAAACGCAATACAATCAAAATATTTCAAATTGAGTTTGACAAATAAAAAGTGAATAAAATTCATCGGTGGTAAACCATAAATATAATATTAAATAAAAGTTTTTTGTTAAATACTTTAATTTTGAAAATCGAACAAATGTTTAATTAATATAAGAATTATGTATAAAACGCATTTAATGGATATTTAAAATCTTAAGAATTTTTAAATGTCAAAGTGTTATTTATTTATATATATATTTAGGACATGATTCAACCTTCAAAATTTACCATAACGTAATTTTTTGTTTAATTTCCTTTTTTTTTCTAAATAAAAGGTAGTATCTCTTTGTTTTATATTTTATCTAAATGTGGGTAGAATTTTTAAAATATTTCTAAACAAATTATAAGAGCAAAACTTAAATTGCATATAAAAATCAAATGACATTATTGTGATGGCAAAAAACTAAAGATGAAGCAAATTGAATTGACATAAAACGTATAACTAAATAGAAATTGACAAGGACAGACAACATACACTTATACAACATACATATGTAGAGAAGGAACACTCAAGTCTGTTTTTTCTTGTTATTGTAGATTTTTGAAAGATTTCCAAAAAAGAAAAAAAAAAATGCACTTCTACATGAACAACAAACAAATAAATAGTAATTGAAGCAATCAGACAAGAAAATATTCACTCAATTGTTTATGCAATGAAATATTATCAATGTATGAGAGTATTGGGTTCCCCTACAGTTTCGAAGATTCAAAGACTTTCCTTGGATTAGAAATTTTTGATAGTTTGACAAAAGGTCCTGTCTGTATGGTAAAGTATCCAATTAATAAGTTCTATCTAAACATCATTGTGAAAATATTCGCATATCTTTTAAAAGAACTGTAGGAATGCTTGGTGTGTGACGGCAATTTCAAACCGATATTTATCGATTTTTAAACATTTAAACAATACAAATATTTGAAATTCTAATATGTATGAAGACATGCAAACTTGTATAGAAAATAAGATATACATATGTATGTAGATGTCTCCATACATGTTAAATAAATGATATGTATTTGTACGAAGATAAATTGATAAGGATTTAAATATTTATAACAAATTCCGTCAGCTTATAAAAATTTTAGAAATTTATTGAAATAGAATTAAATTATATGCCATTTACACCCAACAACAACTATTAGTTTTTGGTCTCATTCGGTTTTTGATTGAAAAACTACATGAATTTCTTTGATTTTTCCATACAAATCAAAAACTACTTTCATCTAGTTTTTATTGAAAACTAAATAAAAACTACAGAAATAGTACAAAATCGGATAATTCCAATAAAAGTTCCAATTTTAATACCTTTTTAGTGATAAGAAAGTCATGAATAGTGAAATGTTTTATTGACATAAGTAATACTACTTTGGAAAAAAAATCTATTGTATTTGTATTTGCTGGAAATTATCCAATTTAGAAATGATGTTGACGTAAATTTAAAATAAAAAATTTATTAAATTATAACATCAAAAAACTAGATTACGGTTAATCGGTTGTTCGTCATAAATTATTCGGTTAATTCGTTATTCGAAAATAGACGGTTTTCAATTATTCGAACAGTTAATCGACCAAAATTAATCGTATAACCGAATGGCGGTTTATCGATTGGATACCCTAGTACGTATACTAACTAAACTAGAACTGAATGGGAACTGAACTAGAACTGCATTTCAATTGACATAGAAATGAATTAAAACTTTAGTAAAACTGAACTAGAACTGAAATAGAGCTGAACTTGAACTAGAACTGATTTAAAACTGAACTAAGACTGAAATCGAATTATAGCCACATAATTGAAAGTAATTTTAAAATTATTCCTTTTATAATATCTCACGAAATTTTATAAATTAAACGTTTTCAATTCCTCCACTTTTTTCCTAAGAAAGTTTTTATCTAAAAAACATTTTGTAGTTTTGATGTTCGAAACTAAACAAAGAAAGTTAAGCAAGATTTTTACAAAAGCACAATATTTTTTGTTATAGCTAGACATATTGGGATAGAAGGACATTTAAAAACCACCTACAACAAACCAATACCAGCTCAAATAAATCTATAGTAAAGTGCAAACAATAAGCAGTTTGTTGTTCGTTCATGGCATTGCATTTAAGGTTCAAGTGCTGTGGTTTTCTTTCGATTCTTTCTTACTCATTTCCTGGTTTTTGTTCTTATTATTTTTACTCATCATCATCATCATCGTCATCATTGCATTCTATTATTTTGTTTGTTGGCATTTTAAGAATATTTTCTACTTTTTTGTTGCTATTTTTTATTTTATTGTCAAGTAGTAAAATGTGTCTTTTATTTATGTTCAATCAAGCCAAACAATAATGATAAACATGATCGTTCAGAAATGGTTTCAAATGTAGTTTTCCCCCCTCTGCTTTTACTTTGCATTCAGCTATTATAATGTTAAAAAGTTTATGCAGTATTTCTGCATACATACAAACATACACACACACGAACACTTGTATGCATAAAAGAAGCTGTTGTGTATATTAACTTCCGTCTCCGATGCCATTGATTGTTTGAGCTTGTACTGTTGGTAAATATTGAATGAAATGAAAAATGTGGGGGTTTCTTCAGCTCGTCTGTTAATCGAAAAACGTTTGGACTTTTTAAAGTTTTTCTTTTGTAGTTATACATAAAATTATATAGTTTTCAAGAAAAAACTTAAAGAATTCAGATTTGTTTAAACATTAGTTGTTTTAAAGAACTAAAACACAGAATTAAAATGAACTCACGAACTCAACTATAACAGAGCTTGAGCTCGAATTAGAACTGAACTAGAACTGGACTAAAACTAAACAGGAAGTAAATTTGAACTAAACAGGACATTGACTAGAACTCGGCCAGAGCTTAATTGGAACTGATCTGGATTTGAACTAAAACTGAATAGAATTTAAAATAACATCTGGGAATTATATGTTTCTTATGGACTTAAACTCTACTTGTAATACTTTAGTACTATGCTCTTTTCTTAAATCAGTTTTAACCATAAGGAAATTAAAAAAAATTGCCATTAAAATTTCATTTCGTAATGTTTTTTTTTTTTTTATTTCCTAAATTTGTCTATTCAAAATTTCATTTGAAAATCAATTCTACTTCATTTCACTCTCAAACTAGTGTAATAAAACTAAATCCCCAAATTGCTTCCTAAGATCCTTGAAAAAGTAGTTTGTCTTTTACCTTTTTTTTATAGAAATTTTCTGCTCTGGTATCAGAATGACAATAAATCTGCATCATTTGATAACAGCAATAAGCACAACAAAAACAACGACAATGACAACTAAAAAACCCAAAACTAAATAATATTCAAAAAAAAGCAGCAACAAAAATAAAATAGAAAAATATTAAAGTTAAGAGATTTTATTGCCAGTGCACACAAAACAAAAAAAAAACAAATTAGCACTCAAGTTGGTAACAATCTGTCAGCAAAAACTGCGATAAAAATATTAAAGTTTTGCCATTATCTTTTTCATTCTCCTCTGCCCTCTGCCCACTGCCCATAAATGTCATTGGGTAAGCAACACTTTAAAGGAATATGAATTTTGAACAGAGAAACGAAGAACAACAACAAAAATATTAATAGTAGAAAAATTATTACACGAACTGTAGTAGTAGTAGAGTTACAGCAGTTAAACTATTTAACTAGAAGTGGACAAAATTGTTGAGGATAAAAATTAAACTTTTTTACAGTTTAGTTTGTATTCTAGAGATTTAAATTGGGGGACAAAAAAGTAGATAAATTATAAACTTTAATGAAGAAATATTAAATCTTATTAAATATTTCAAATGACAAATCTTTAACTACACTTTTAATTAACTTAATTATTTATTTCATTAATCTTAAGAATTATTTTAAGTAGTTTTTTTTAACTATTTTTAGTTATTTATATAATATAAAGTATTTTTAAGAAATTAATTACAATTTTAGTTAAATTAACGAAATAAATCTCATGTTAAAATACTTGATATTGTCTTATTGCTACTATTTTTCTGTCCCCAACTTCACTCTAACTATTCAAAGCAATAATTTAAGTTATTTAGTTTTTGTTGCCTGGGTTTAGAGACAGATGAATATAAAACTAGAACTGACTTACATGCTGTTGGATTTAAATCCATATGAGAGGGATGAAGATTTATAAAAGAGGAGGAAAAAAAGCCAAACTAACTAAATATTAATGGATGGTATGGCTGCGATAATAATTTAAAGTTTTTTTTTTACAACCCAACACTTTTCATCCAACAAAAACTATAAATTATTTACGAATGTAATTTATTAGTTAAAAGCTATAAGCTGCATATAAATCTAAGATAGTTAATTAAACATTTTTTTTTTTTTTTTTTTGCATTATAAAATGTTTCTAAGAAATCATTATTTTTTTTATTTCCATTTTTCAGATCTTTCCAATGATGAATTGGACATAGAAGATGATGATGCTGGCAGTTCAGAGTTTTTGAACACAAACAGTTATCATCCAGCCACTTCACCCTTTAAGACCCAACGTCAGCGTTCCCTAACACCCGATCGCAATGAATCTCATAGTTCTTCAAGTAGTCTAAGAAAACAACGTTCGATAACTCCCGAATCAAGATCTCTGACACCTGAAGATCGCCGTAAAAAAGGTTCACAAGTTTCTTTAAGTGGTTCACGGCAAAATTCCAGTTCTCGTAGTAATACTTTAGAGCGTAAACATGAAAAAGTTAATATATCAAGAAGTTCATCGAGTTCCAGTTATAGTGGTCGAGAACATGACAATCATGCTGGTGGAGGCGGTATAGGTGTTCTAGAGAATTCTGGCATGAGAGTGGGTGTTGTGGGTATGAATGTAACAAGCAATCAGCACCGTCGTTCGTTAGGTCGTAATGCCAAGCAATCGGATGAACATCGCATAAGAAGATCTAGGTAAGAAAAGAAAAAAACAAATTAGTTTTCTTCAATTTTTTTAATTGAAATTTCACACAGAAAAAATAAGGTCTATTAAAAATAAAAACTTTTTTAATTGTACCAATTATTTAACTGATCAAATATCATTTTTACCAGACGAATTTACAATAAGAGTAAAACAAGTTATTTATTTATTGTATCAATTAAATAATTAATAAAATAAAAATAGTGATAATAAGAAAATACATACATTTTTATAAGTTGATTTTCAATTAATAAAATAATTGAAAATGTATTATTTGTACACAGAAAAAATATTTCCAAATAATTTTTTTAATAAAATTATTAATTAACTTTGTATTGAAATTAATTAAATTATTTATTGAGTAACACCAAATATTATAAAATGTATGTTTTGTTTTATTTGAACGCACACCTTAAATAAAACTATTTTTAGAAAAGAATACTTTTTGTAAAAACCAATTTGATTTATGAAAATTGAAACTTTTTTGAAATAATATTTGTTTTTATTCCCTTTTAAAAAATATTAACTATTTGACAAAAGTAATATTTTTTGTAATAATGTACTTTTTGAAGATTGGTACTTTTTATGAATGTATTTTAAGAAAAATTTTACTTTTCCAAAAAAAGTTCATACCTTTTGCCAAAAATATCTTTGTTCTTATAAATATTATGAAAACTTTTTAGTTATATCTCTTTGGTACTTTTTTAAAATTTCTTTAATTATTAAATCCTATTTCTAAAAGAATTTTTTCTATGATTTTTTTTGGTTATAACATTTTTTATTATTTTTTTGATAATTCATATATTTTGTGAAAATTTAGGACATTTTATACTTAAAACTGATTTTTTCTTTAATATTGTATTATAAATCCCCAAAGTTGGTAGCTTCTATAAAACAAATGTTATTTTTGGGAAAATAATAGTTTTTGTGAAAATTCGTTACATTTTACTTTTTGTGAAAATAGAATAAATAATTGTTAATAGCAATATGTTCTAACTATTTTTTTATTTTCTAAACCATCAGAGCTAATTTTTCAAATACATATATATTTTAACTTTCTATTTATCTTTCTAGATCTCTACAACTCACCGAACGTTCCCCAAATCGTGGCCACAAAATGGTGGTATGTGTGGGACAAAATCATACCGCCAACACCAATCAACCGCCCCTCTATCAACAATCAAATATGAGAAACAATCTAAGTAACATGCAAAACACAAACTTTCCGCCCACTATACGCACAACCGGTAAATCTCAATCGATTCTAATAAATAACACCAACGGAGGAAATGTGTCGGGCAGCCGCCATCGACAAAGTGATATAGATAAAAGTCGTTCCTTTGATTTTGACTACTGCAATTACAATTCCCCCGGAAATAATATCAAAAGTCAACATAGCAATAACTCTTTAAGTCAAAACCTATTAAATCGTGAGGCCGCCATGAGATTAGAATTTGATAAGAGTCGTTCATTTGATGAGGACTATCGGGAGGCGGTGGTAAGCAATAATAATTTAAATGCCAATGCCATGAGATATTTACAGGCCAATGAGAATAGCGATAGAAATCATGTGGCCCGTGTAAGGCGTTCCTCACCGGTCGAAGGTAATGGTAGAAATACCCGTAGTCCCCAATCATCGGGCTCTTCTTGTAATAATCTTAGTGTACCACGTTCCACCACTAGTCCACAAAATTATGGCACTCGATTATGTGATCATGAAATGACTTATGATTTAATGCGCAAATCATTAGATCGCTCACCCATTATGGATTTTCGTAGAGGTGATAGTGCGGGCGGTGGGGGAGATTATGATATACCCATTAGTATGTTAAGAAATCGTGAAACTATAAATTCGGGTGGCAATTCTGAATTGAATTTTATGAATAGTGATAATAGACAATATGAGCACATGAGTTCGAATTCATTAAAGCAACAAAGATCTTTAAGAAGAACTCATAGTCCCAATGAAACACATTATTCATTGGAACGTACACATAATACTGGCAGTAGAGATGATATAGCACCCAATGATCCAAATGAATATCGTAACGATTATAATGAATTATATCGTAGAACAAGAAGTAACAATCGTGGAAGGTATTAAATTATTTAATACATGAAAATATGATAAAAACAAACAAAAAAAAACTAAGCTTGTTGCATGTTTAATTAAAAGAGAATAATTTTATTTGGATCTTGTTACTGTAGCAAGGATCGGTAGAAAGAGAGTAGAGGATTTGTTTAAATAAAACTAAAATATAATTAGTTGTAGACTTTCTCGCTCTCTTAACTAACAACTAAACAAAAAATATTAATTATAAAACCTCTCCCCTTTTTTTACACCAAAAAGATAATTAAATTAATTTAAATCCAAGAAAAAGAAGAGAATAAAATAAAACTGTAGTGATTTTCACTTTAATATTACTAAAACTGAATAAAACAAATTTATTAAAATTAAGTAACATATTTATCATTAAAACTAACTAAAGGAGAAGAGTCCAATCTATTAAACTCTTTACTAAAAAATATAAACTATAACCACAAAAAAAAAAAAATAAAATTCAAAATGATTTTGAAGAAAGAAGACTGCTTGGCAAACAAAAACAAAATTAAAAAAAAGTATTTAAAATAAATTTCAACACACCTGAACTTTTAAGGATCAACTAAATAGTAGTATGTATAACTAACTAAAACTAAATTAAATTAATTAAATAAAAAAAAGCTAATAATTAATAAAACCTAAATTAACAATAATAAATTAAGTTTAAACATTAACAACAAACAAGTAGTGTTAACAATTAAAATAAAACAAGAAAACAAAAAAAATAAGTGTATTTCATATTAACATAAAAACTCATCTTTCATCATAAATAAAAAAGAAATTCCCCCCTTGATTAAAATCAAACAAACGCCAAAATAATTACAAAAAAAAAAATCACCCAAGTATTTCACATTAAATTACCAAAATATTATTTTAGTTTGTTTTGGTTATAATTTTTTTTTTTTTATTTTTATTTCGTTATAAATAAATTTTTATGTTTTATAGTGATTTATTTAAATCTAAAACAACAAATTTTCCACTAAATACCACTACAACAACAAACACACCTCTAACAAAACAACAACAATTGAAAGAAAATTGTATTAACGAAACCTGCTCTTATTGGCCACAATGTGGTGCCTGTCAAAATTCTCAACAACAACCCATCTATGAATATTTAAAATCTCTTCCACTTAAAAGAAAAAATCTTCATCATATCACTGAAATTAAAGAGGAAATGTTACCAAAAGTTTCACCATCATTTACAACAAACAATTTAAAGGATGATGAAATTTCTAACAAAGGAAATTCCTTAATACAACTCAATAATAATAATAATATATCATCTATAAAGATAAATATTAATTCTAATCCTATACACATACAACATGAACAACAACAACAACAGCAAGAAGATTTAACATTATTATCTCTTAAACAACAAAAGACTACAATATATTCAATACCTCCTTCCGATACAACAACAATAGCACGTCTTCCTAAATCTACATCGCAATGGACGTTATTATGTAAAAATGCTATGGCCTCAACAAATGTCATATCACCATTGAAAACAAATTTAGAGCCCACTGTTAGCGCATCATTTAGCAATACCGTTGTCAATGTCAAATCAACTACAACAGCAACAACAGCACCATCTTCTCCAATGCCATCTCCGTTGGTGACAACAAAATTAACGGAAACAACAGCGACAGTGACAAAAGCAATAGCAACAACAACGGCAACAACAATAACAGTAACAACAGCAGCTTTAGTTACAACATTATTGACACCATCCACATCATCACCAACATTATTGACATTTACATCATCATCAACATCAACATCATCGTCATCATCAACACCTACCACATTTCATCAACAGCCACGTGTTATACCTCTGGCTGCTACTTCTTCAGTATTTTTGGGAGATTTTGAAATGCCCATTACCCGAGATCATAGCGATTGTAATGATAGTAATGACATTTATGAGATAACAACAACAGCAGCAGCAACAACATCACCATCAACATTAGCAATTGCTGCTGATGTCTCAACAGTAAAAAATAATGAAAATAATGTCACTTTCTATGAAGCAAAAATACATGACAATCTGAAGAGGTGAGTAAATAATAAATAAATAAATTTCTTTGACAATGATGACATTTATGTTTTTTTACATACATACATAGATATGTACATACATATATTTAATGAAATTTTTTATTTATGTGCATTAAATATATTACAAAAGCATTAAAATTAATAATTATAGAGAAGAAATAGTCGGTCAAGACCAACCATATGATACCCTACACCATTGCCTATGTGTACCAAAATTCGGGAAGGAGCCAATTATGAACCTATACTTGTATTGAGTTGAANNCTAAAAACATTTTTTTGGAAATAATTCAGTAACTAAAAAAACGTTAGAGGTATCTCTATTAAATTTCACATGGTCAGAGCTGAGGTATTTTCGAGTTGATTTGGATGAGCACAGACTGGTCAAGGAAGAAGTGGATGACCCTCCAAAGTTGCCCATCTCGAGTATGTCATTTTATTGAAAAAATCGCCAAAAATTCATTTATGCTACGACAGAAAAGACATTTCATCTATAGACAGTCATTGTAAATCATTATAAAAACGAGAGAAGAAGGTATAGTCGGTCAAGACCGACCATATGATACCCTACACCATTGCCTATGTGTACCAAAATTCGCGAAGAAGCCAATTATGGACCTATACTTGTATTAAGTGGAAAATAAAAACTTTACTATTGCAGAATATTACGTCGATACAAAGATTCACACGTATTTATGCACTTTTTGGTGATTCCCGAAATTGGGTCTTATTGGGTCTTATGGTCAATTATGGACTGATCCTCATGAAATTTTGCAGGGTCACTTATACTTATATAAATGTTATATATGTCGAATATTAAATTAATATGGGATTTATGAACGTTAAAGTGATTTTCGAAAGAGGGTTTATATGAGAGCTATGGCCAATTATGGACTGATCTTCATGAAATTTGGCAAATGGATTTATGCTTATCTAAAACTTATTTGTATTAAATTTCATTAAAATATTTCAATTTCTAAGTGTTAAAACTATATTCCGGGAGAACATTTGTATGGGGGCTAGGTGATATAATGGGCCGATCATGACCAAATCAATAGGACCTTGTCCTTGTGCTAAAAAAAAATCAAATTATCTCTAAACATTGCGAACTGGTACTTTGCGCACGAAGCTTTTACATGGACAGCCAGCCAACCAGAGACGGACGGAACGAACTATCGGTTATAATCACTCAAAAGTGGATTGTTTGGAGTCGAACGGTATAAACATTAAGGTGTGTGTAGGAAAATTTTTCTTTCTGCGTTACAATATTTGCACAAACACATAATACACCAACCACCTTTGGTGGTGTAGGGTATAATATATTAGATGATGCCGTTTCCATATAAAAATGAACAGATAATAGACTTTTTTTGTGTATAACTATGTCCGTCTGTCTGTTGAAATCAGTTTTTAGAAGCCACAGTTATTGGATATATATGTTTTAAATATCAAATTATTGGAAATATTCCTCAAAAGAAACCAAATAAAAATTACCAAAATCAGTTAATTAAATTGTTTTTATCTTTGATAAATCACTTAATAGAGGGAACTAAAGATTTTTAAGTAGCATTTTTTAATTTTGTTTTTTGCTAAAACTCTGAATTTACTTACATATATTTTCATTAGTACCTACTAGAAAAGTGTATTACCATTTATATTAAGTTGTCAATGCAATAAAAAAAATATATATATGTATGTATATTAGAGTGCTCCAAGCTTGTATGAAGGAAAAAAATGTTATAGTACAGGCCGTCCCCCCTTCTAAAATTGTTTTATGGGTTATAATAATACGTCGTGCTAAAAATAAGGACTGGTGCCGCAACGGCTCTGAAGTTTGAAGATGCATTTACAAGGGGAAAATATGTAAATATTTACAATGATAGTGAAAAAAATGAAATTAACCCTTAAACGGCTTTGAGGTCAAAATGACCCCGATTTTCTAAAAACATGCCAATTTGAATATATTTCAATAACACCCGTTTGCAATTCCATTAATTCTGGCCTGGGGAATTTTCAATAACTTTTACATTTTTCAACCAATTTTTGTGTTTTATATCTTTTTGAAACACTAATTCTGTGTACATTACGATTCTTTTAGAATAAAATGCAAAACTAATTATTTAATAACAAATTTTTTGTGAAAACTGAAAAAATGCAAATTTTGTAAATGCATCTTCAAACTTCAGAGCCGTTGCGGCACCAGTTAACGTAGTCCTATTGCCCTAATTTTTAGCACGACGTATTATTATAACCCATAGAACAATTTTAGAGGGGGGAACGGGCAAAATTCGAAACTTCGTTTTTTTGGAGCACTTTAATGTATATGCAGTGTTTATCTTTAAAATATGTATGAATGTATAAGTTTTGTCTAAAAATTTCCCTGTCAATATTTATATTATAACTTTTATTTTATTTAAATTGACATTTATATATTTATGTATATTGACATATTTAAAACACACTTATATCCAAATACCCAAATGAATAATAAAATATTTGAAAGTGGAACAAACATATAAATAGCAATTTAAAGTTTATAAATAAATTGTAGGATTTAAATTTTGTTTAAATAATATAAATACATATAAAGGAAATTGATTATTAAATAACTTTTTTTCTTAAAGAAAATTAAAGTTAAATTTATAATTAAAAATTTTAGTCCAATGTATTTTATATAAAAATATGTTTATATTAAATTAAATAATTTCTTAAATTATTGATAAAATTTTGAAAATTATCTACGCATTTCAAAAAAGACTTTATCCTCTAATTTAAATTGAAAATTTTTCCATAGAATTTTAAATATTTAAGTTGAAGAATATCAAAGAGTAAAAACAATGACACAATCATTAATCATGGAAAATGTGTTTTGTTCCCTTTGGGAGGAAAGTTTTTGTTTTTTTTATTTATTTATATGAAAATTTATTCCTTGTTTGCTTCTTTAACATAGAAATTAAACTAATATTTATTCAAGTGGAAATATTGAAATACTTCTGTATATAAGTAGAAGATGTTGTAAAACATTATCTACGCACATGTGTAAATTAGAATGTTTTAAGAAATAATTACCAAGAAATTGCATTAAATTACTTAATCAATATTATATATTTGGGGGATTCACAATTTATATTATCATGTCGTATTGTCATAATATCATAAAATTTTACACAAGAAAAGTGATAACAATTTTTTTTATTCATTGAAATATTTTATGACTTATGTCAAAGCACATATTGTGAAATTTGTTTGAAATTAAAAAAAAATATATATATTTATATCTGATTAGTAATCTCAAAAGGTTATAATAGTAAATCATAACATATTTCTTTCCATTTAATTAATATTTAATAAATAATTTTTTATCTGAGTGGATTTAGCCATGTTCGTCCTTTTGTCTTTATGTCTGAAGAAAACATTTTTATTTGTTAGATACAAAATCTAAAAAAGTTAAAACTAACGTATAATATTTATCATTATACAAGTAAAGAATGTTACTAACCAAAATGTACGATCACTTTTTTTCTGAATTCATTTATATCAATCATTTATCAATCATTTATCAATCATTTAAACATTTTGCTATTTATAACATATTTTTTCGGCTCTTTTCTATTTTCTACAACCAATTTTTAGAATCTATACAAATAGCAGTCCCTGTGAAATGTCCACAAGAAAATATCAAAGAAATAAATTTAAAGATAAAAACTCCAAGATAATGACGATGAAGAAAATCATGGAAAACGATTCTAGTAATGGTAGCAGTGTCACCAGTAGTAGCAGCAACTCAAGTAGTGGTAGTAGTAGTAGTAGCAGTTGTAATGAAATTAACTTAACTAGTAGCAGTTGGAGTAGTGACAATAATTTTCATCCTAGTGCTGGCAAAACAACTGCCAAGTCAACTGTATCTATGGTGAATTATAGAAAAAGAAATAATCTTAAAATCAAAGCGGGTAAAATTCAACGTTATGGCAGACGTCCTCGTCTATCGCTACCTAATATTTGGTTAAATGTAGAAGAACAGCAACCGGATAAATGCAATAAACAAAAAGAAAGTCAACAGTTAAGGTAAGTTTAAGGATCAAAATAATTTGAATATAATTTTGTTTATTTAATTAAAAATTTAATAAACCAAAATTATTTTACAAAATAAAATTATTTCTCTAAAATTTAATACCTGCAAAATTAAAGGCTTTATTTGACATATCCTTTTTACAAAAAATTTTGTAAAAAAATTTTTGTGTAAGTTTGAAGTCAAAAAATTAATATGATAATTAAAATGGCATTTTTTAATGAAATTATTATTAATAAATGTATGTTGTATAAGGAAATGTGTGCCAGCATGTAAATGACATGTACTTTTATGCACTCACACACACACACACACACACACACACACACACAAAACAAAAATAGTCCGTTAAGGATTACAACGCGCTAATACCCACAAGTTCTAGTAGCTGTGAAAAATCTTTTTTCCATATATTTAATAAATATTTTAATGAGAAATAATATTTCAACAAAATATTCGACAAATTTTTTCTAAAGAAAATTTTTAGATAATATTTTCTTTCAAGTATTTTTTTTTACAAAAAAAAAAAAATGTCCATAAATTTTTTAGTAAAAAATTTTCTACTATTAGTAGAGGAAATTTAATTGGAAATTTTCTTATGAAGAAAATTTATTGAAATTTTTTTTATAAAGAAAATTTATTGAAATTGAAAATTTATTATAAAAGAAAATTTATTGAACATTTTTTTATAAGAGAACATTTATTGAAAAACATTTTTAAAAGAAAATTTATTGAAAATTTCCTATAAAAGAAAATTTCTCTAATATCTTTAAATGAGAAATTAATAAAATTTCTTAATTTTTATAAAAAAAAAAAATGTTTAATTTTTATAAATTTATAATATTCATTTTGAGAACGTCTGGGTATCATTTAACACTTTTTTTTTCAGCGACAAACATGTGCAGATGCAAAAATAAAATTTCCCTTTTACAGTAGCGTGTAATAATAGATAAATTGTTAAAATGTCACTGGGCACAATTGTAATATTTTGTTCTTAGAATGAGCACGCGTTTTTAAACAAAGTTATCTATTTTAAATATTATATTACAAAAAAGAAAGGTTATAAATATAAATAACTTATTATTAACAGGTTTTAAATTTTTTTTATACGCTCACCTTTATGTTAAAATATTTATATAACACAATACCTGTATATAAATAAATCCTTAGTTTGTGTCCTTTTTTTTTTTTTTTTTTTTTGAAATGGTATTTATTTAAATTTTAAATAATACTATAACAGCCGTTTAAAATCACATTTTTTTATTTAATGTTTTTTTTCCAATATAAGCTTAAATTTGAAAAAAGGGTCCTATACATACAAACGTTTACCTGCATAATTTTTTTGCCATTAAGATTATATATTTTTCATGACAGTGAACAAAATGCAAAAAATTATTATGGTATCGAAATTAAATACATATAAGAGGATTTTATTATTATTTCTCCCCATTTATGACAACATACACTGGAGCACATTCCTATAAACGCACACTACTTTTTTTAAAAAAAAGGTAAAAATTAAACAAGAAAATATTTAAAGACTTCACTTAAAATATTGTTTACAAAAAATTGGTATTTTCCTATAAACTCACTTTGATGTTTGGGCCATTGTAGCATTATTAATAATGTGTGGATGATCTTTTGTTATGGATTGTTTCAAAAATACGGTCTGGCATTGATTCCTCTAATTTTTTAAGCAGATCGGAATCAATTTCCTCCCAGACTTGTTTAATTCTTAGTTTCAGCTCTGTCACAGTATTTATGCCTTCATTCTGGGCATTATTTGCATAAACTTTACGGGCCATGTATCCCCACAAGTTTTCCATTGGGTTTAAGTCCGGACTCCAAGCCGGCCAGTCCAACAAAGGAATGCATGTTCATTGAACCGAGATTTCGATTGCTTAGAAACATGGATTGGAAAATGCAATCTTCATTCATTTTTTCGTCCATAAAAGAGAGAAGACCATCTTCCAACAGTTCGTTATAAATCGAACTATTCATTTTTTGTCGGAACAAAACAAATTTTCTCTTTAGACCTCAAATCGTGCCAATAGCATGAGTATAAGTCTGGACCGTCTAAATTAAATTTTTTTTTTTCTTTATGGTGTTTTTTGTTCCGTTTTATGTTTTCATCGTTTCGTAAAATGTGTGCAACGTGTTTGGAAGTCACAGGAAGATTTAATTTATTCCTTATTTGTGTGGAATTCATTTGTTGCGGGTTGCTTCTTGTTTTATTAGATTAAGTTTGTCTTCTTGTTAGTTTTGTATTACCCTTTGTTGATTTGCGAACTCCATAATTTTGACCTTTCTTAAAGAAATTTCGCACCACACACTTTCCGAACGACCGAATTTTACGTCCGAATTTCTCTTATTAGAAGTGATGAAATTTTTATTGATTAAAATAGTAAAAGTTGCAGTAAATTGAGATGTTACTATTAGAAACGTACCTTTGGTTGAAAAAAAAAAAAAATAAAATTGGCTTCACAAAAACATAGTATAATACACACACACACACAGAAACAATACATGTCCTTTAAACACTAATACATACATACATATATACATAGAATAAATAATTATATATTAAAGCAAAGGTTTTACTATTTAGAAAAACGTACCTGTTGGTTGAAAAAAAAAAACTTAAAATTGTTAATATTTTATTTTTGGTCACTTTTTTTTAAAATACAAATTTCGAGTGGTTCGCATTTATTACGAATTCTTCCACTAAAATAGCACCAAGGAACATTTGATCGCATAATTAAGGCAAACAACAAAAATAAGAAAAGAAAATTGTTTACTTTTAAAAAGTACCGTTAAGTTGTCTCTTCATTAAAAATAATTAAAAGTTTGCTTTTGGGATGAGAAAAACAAAGATATAACCAAAAATACAGAAAAAAATCAAGTTATGCCGTTTATAGGAATATGCACCAGTGATATATTTATTCAAAGTTTAATTAAAAGAAGATTTTTAGTTTAAAGAATGTTAAAAAAAATAAAATAATAAGCAAAAAATTATTTTTTAATAATTATATTTGATGAAAAAAGTATTTAATAAAAATTTTAGAAACGTTTCTTAAAAGTACTTAAGGGACATTTTTCCCCCCTTTTTTTATTATTTTTAAAGAAATTCCCTATAACATTTCCCTTCCATCTCATTTACGATTTATGGAACTAATTTTTATATTAGTTTTATTATTGCTATTTGACCACTAGGCGTATAATAAAATAAATTATGGCTTATTAATTACAAACTAACATTTCCTTTAGCATATTTACTTATATTTTATTGTTGGATTAAAAATTTTGGGGGGAATTTTGGGGGTTTGAAATTTCAAAAGGCCCGGCAAAAAATAAACAATAGTTACCAAAAAAAAAAAACAGGAATATTAACCAAAAACCAAATAGGCTCAAACAAAAACATAGTATAATACACACACTGGACATAAAAAAGGCCTTCTAGAAGGGCTCTTTACCCCTTCTTTTTACCACTGGGGTCCTTTAAACACTAATACATACATACATAGATAAAAAAATAAATAATTCGTACATTGTTTCCCTTGTTGTTGTACATTGTCGTTTATTAGTTTTTTTCTGGCAACATGCATAACGATGCATGAAAACGATTTCGAGTATTTTACCTCAGGGGAATTGGGTATTAGTTTGTCAATTTGATTGGAACATCAGTCCTCCTGTTTCTACAAAAGAAAAGCCTTGTATTTAGAAAAAAAAACATATCCAGAAATAAATAAACAAATTCTTTCTTTTGCTGTTGATGTTGATGTAATAAAATATATATAAAAAAAACAACAACAATAATAAAGGAAAAAAATGTCCATATGTCTGTTTTATATTGAAAACATGTTTTACATACCTTGAAATTTATCAGAGTAATAAATTGAATTGAAAAGGCGTGGAAAAGGGAAAATATAACTAGACAATAAAATAAAAGTAAAAACCAAATTAAATTTGTTTTTTTTTTTTTTTTCTTTTTCTTTCTTTAATATTGTTAAAAGAAATAAATGGGTTTTATCGATTTTATATCAGTCTAAGGATTTTAAATTATCAAAATAAAAACAAAATAGAAAGAAAAAAAAATTATTTATTTTAATATCCTTTATCATAGAACTCGACATTGCACAGTGGAGAGAAATGCAATTTTATTGATAATAAATTTGTATCTCCTAAACTACAATTCAAATCGAATGAGTTATAGAGAAGGATTTAAACTTTCATAAAAATCATCTTTAACACGATATGAACTACACCTACCTCTAGTATGTTAAAGTTAAAAAAAAAAAAATCATAATTTTTACAAATTGAGTCTTATATCAAAGATTTATTATATCAATGTAAATAGCTTGACAAGAAAAATCTTAATTTTTTAACAACATTTGTGAAAAGATTAAATTAATTTGACTTTTTGGTACCATATGACCATATGATTGCATAATTTAGCCAAATTTGTTTTTAGTTACATATAATACTTATTTTTGTCAAATATTAACTTGATTACCTTGAACATTCGTAAGGGATTTATGGATGTCAAAGTGATTTTTGGAAGAGGGATTTAAATGGGAGCTATGGACCGATTTGAAATTAAACACAAAAATTCATACTTATAAAAAATCCATATTCCGGGAGGATGGGGGCTAGATAAAATAATGGACCGATAATAACCAACCAATAGACTTTGTATTATTCGTACCAAATTTCATCCAGACATCTTAAAAATTACGACCTGTACTTTATTTAGAAAGTGATTCTGAGTCGAATGGTATACTTTAAGACTGGGGTCCGATAATTATTTCTGTGTATTACAAACATCAGCTCAAAAAGGATTTCTTTTCTCATAAAATTTCCTCTCTCGCATTCGATTTTAGTCGAGAGGGAAATTAATCAAATTAATCTCAATAGTATCGTCAATAAATTTAAAAATACTCGCTCCACACATTTTATTAAAAGTATATTATTATTATTATTATTATTATTATTATTATAAAATTCGACATTTTCGGCCAACGCTAAACATAGGGTGCAAACCTTAATCAATTTAAAATTAATTTATTAATCTTTATTGAAAACTTTTATTTCGTAATATGTTAGGAATGAAATTTTTTTAAAGCATTTTTAAGGATAAAGCGATAGATCGGTATTAGATATTTGTAAAAAATATCAGGTTTTCATACAAATTTCAGAGAACTAACTTTGAAAATTTGTCTAGACATATAGAGATAATCGATAAAAAATTTTATTTACTTCGAAATGTATTACGAATTACCCAATATATAAAAAATATCTCAGGACTTGTTCTCGTAAAACAAAATAAAGTTCAGGCACAAAATATAAAAAAAGGATAAGTAGAAAATTAATTCTATTGTTTTTTTTTCTACAAATACAAACATTTCGAAAATGGAGAAAAATTTGTAGAAGTTAGGATTATTTAAAATATTTTCATACAGCAAATAGCCAGATTTGACACTCTTTAGTATATCTAGTGTTATCACTGGTTGACTACAATATGAATTTTATGAAAGTTTAAGTCCTCCTCCATAACTCTTTCAAACATATCATTAATTCGTTACGAACAGTAGTTTTTAGGATACAAATTTAATAACAATAATTTTGCGATTGGCACCACTGTGCATTGGTACGTAGACATAAGATGTCAAAACATTTTTAGCATTTGAGTACTCATGTCTGCTTTAAAATAGGTTGTTGAAACTAAAAGAAAATATGTGTCCTCAAGATGTGTCCAAAACATGTAATATTTTGAATGGGGTTTGTTGTGTATGTGGCCTTAAGAAAAATAATAATTAAGAAAATGTAGTTTAACCTTCTAATGCACAACGTTTTATTGTTAAGCAAAACAAAATATTTTATTTCTTTTATAGCGTACATCACAGGTGTAAAGGGTATATATAAGTTTGTCATTCCGTTTGTAATTTCACTATTTGCGCCTGAGAACAAAAAAGTTGATATTTTCTAGATCCAGTCCGTTTGTTCATGTGACAGTTAAAATGGCATTATTGAAGCCTACTGATAACAGATATATAAGATATTAAAATTCAGCAAGATCAGTTCATACATGATAGAGATATGTTTAAAAATTCGGTTTTTTAACTCAGTTTTCGAGTTTCTGGTTTATGCAACGATTTTCGTTTCTGCAAAGAAGTTACGGACATTTTTTCTAGATTTATGTTCTGTAAAATGTAAATAAATTAGTTCAATAATAATAATTTAAGCCGTAGTTTTACCTAAAAAAAAATATTTTCATATAGATAAAATTTGTTTTTTTTTTTTATAAATCGTTCATAAACAACCGAGTTATGGGTCACATAACTAAAATAAAAGTATACTTTAAGGCGTAAACGTTATTTGTTGAATGATATATAAGATGATCTTATTAAAAATTTTTATTTATTTATTTTTTTATTTTTATTTATTTTTTTAATATCTATTTACAATTTGTATATTTTTTATTAAGCATTTTGTTTGTTTTTATCAAAATTAGTGTTGTTCAGAAAATTTGATTTTTTTATTTATTCTACGTGTGAAACGGTTGTAATTATTTTTAATTTCAATTATTAAAATGTACACATGTCCCTCAGTTATTACAAGATGTATTTTACTGATTTCTGAAATGGACAGACATTATTAAATCATTTATTTTACCTTAAACGATGCAATATAGAGTATCTCCAAGAGCTTATGGAGTCTTTGTTATTTACTGTAGATATTAAAAGGGAATGACAAACCTACATATCGTTACTTGAAATGCAATCTGCCCTAAGTAGCATTAAAAAAGTTAATTTTTTTAAACTAACATTGATAGTTTTTAACATAGAAAACAACTAGAAGTCCAACTCTTTTCATTCGCTCAGAAACAAAAAAAGGC
>MINK01173189.1:0-17057 GCA_001735545.1 Phormia regina
CCTACAAAATTCTTTGGAAATAAAAGTACTCGGAATTTTTGAAGACGCACTTACTCTTCTAGTAAAAATAATTATTATTTGATTAAGACCAAAAAAATATCTGCACTATTTTTTCTCTAAATAATTTATTTATTTTTTTAACATATAAAAATGTAATACTTTTCTGAAAATGATCTTCACAGAGATAATTTTAAAATAGAAAACAATTCTAAAAAACTCCAGCGTTCAAGGTACATCCTTTAGAATGGAAGTTTTATTCTATAAAATTCCAAAGTAGGAATCTGTAAACGGAATGCAGTTTAGAAATCTATAATATGTTGTTAAAAGTTTCCAAACAAAATCTAGATCTTATAGTCGAAAATGTGAACAAACATATCACTTTATAAACGTATGCTCCATAAAGATCACAATGATGTATTTGAATCAAAATAACAGATATTTTCCTTTCTGATATAAATATGACTTTCAATTTTTAAATAGATTCAGGCTTTAAAAAGAATTTTTATTTAAAATTTCTACATATTTTTATTAAAAAATTGTTTGTTTAAAAATATGTTTAAAAAAATTTTTCGGCCCCTCAGAAATGTCTTTTCTTTTCCAATTGTAAAAACTGCATCCTTTCAGAAATTGTTTGACTTTCTTTTCAATACTCTTACAAATTATAATCTCAATTTTACTAGTCAAGGTGGTGTAATTCTTAAATATTTAAAAATTTGTAGAATGCAACAAGTATTCTTAAGTATTTTTTACTTTCTTTAGCAATGTTCGATCAAGTTATCGGAAATGGACATATAAAAAATATATCGATTACTTTTTTTGCATTTGATTTCGTATATTGCTGAAGAATGCAGCGCACATTAAACTTCTGTGTATTTGGGTGAAAATATTACTATATATAAAAAGAAATACACAATATTTCAATAATTCAATAAGTATATAAATTATGACGAAATTATAAAATATGAAATTGTGTGTCGAATACTTATTTTGGTCACTGTATGTGGTATATTAGATATAGATTTTTTTGCCTTGTAATCTTTTTTTTTCATTAACAATATTGCTAATCAGCATAAACAAATAAGTTTTATTAAAAAAAAATATATAGTATGTACTATGTTATCCAATTAATCGCTTTATTTGAGGTTATAAGTTGATCGGTTAATAACCGATTAAAGGCAAATTTTTCGATTCACTGAATTGATTTGGTAATACATAGTCAAATAGCCAAATAATTCTCAACTGTCAGTGTGATTTTGAGTTCTGTCAGCTGAGTAACTTAAAGGCGAAATAAACAAATACATAAATAACCCTAATTATAAAATTTAATAATATTGAAATAGTTTAGAAACTAAACGCAGTTCTGTCATCCATTTGTTTGAGAAAATAAGACTTCCGATATTATTCTATAGAATGTTCTTCAAATTAAACTATAACAAATCAGACTTTTTAATATAACTCTTCTTATTTTCTGTGTCAGTATCATTTCTTGTAGGATCAGAAGGAAATAATAATATTTTCACAAGTTTAAGAATCTATAAAATTTTACAGCCCTATTCACAAAAAATAATGTATGCTTGATAAAGGAAAAATTCGAAAAGTCGAAAATATTTGGAAAAAATCGAAAAGTCGGAAATAGTTTGGAAAATTCGGTAATAGTGGAAAATAGTTGGAAAAAATCGAAAATAGTCGGAAAAAATCTAAAATAGGCGGAAAAAAATCGAAAAGTTGGAAAAAGTCAAAAATAGTTGGAAAAATTCAAAAAGTCGAAAATAGTCGGAAAAATCGAAAATAGGCGGAAAAAGTGGAAAAGTCGAAAATAGCCGGGAAAATTCGACAAAGTGGAAAATATTTGGAAAAAATCGAAAAGTCGTAAGAAGTCAAAAATAGTTAGAAAAATTCGAAAAGTCGTAAATAGTCAGAAAAATTCGATAATAGACGAAAAAAGTCGAAAATAGTTGGAAAAAATCGAAAAGTTGTTAATAGTCAGAAAAAGTCGAAAATAGTCGGATATAAATCGAAAAGTCAGAAAAAGTCGAAGACATTCGGAAAAAGTCGAAAATATTCGGAAATAGTCGGAAGAAGTGTAAAAAAGTAAAAAATAGCCGGAAAAATTCGAAAAGTCGAAAATATTTGGAAAAAATCGAAAAATCGGAAAAAGTCAAAAATAGTTGGACAAATTCGAAAAGTGGAAAAAAGTCGAACATAGTCTGAAAAATTCGAAAATAGTCGGAAAAAGTCGAAAATAGTTGGAAAAAATCAAAAAGTCGGAAAAAGTCAAAAATAGTTGGAAAAATTCGACAAGTCGGAAAAAGTTGAAAATATTCGGAAAAAGTCGAAGATTAGAAAGCCGGAAAAATTCGAAAAGTCGAAAATATTTGGGAAAAAAATCGAAAAGTAAGAAAAAGTCGAACATAGTCTAAAAAATTCGATAATAGTCGGAAAAAGTCGAAAATAGTTTGAAAAATTCGACAAGTCGGAAAAAGTCGAACATAGTCTGAAAAATTCGATAATAGTCGGAAAAAGTCGAAAATAGTTGGAAAAATTCAACAAGTCGGAAAAAGTCGAAAATAGTCGGAAAACTCATCAAGTCGGAAGAAGTCGAAGAGTAGAAGATAGTCGGAAAAATCGAAGTCGAAAATAATTTTTGAAAAAAATCGAAATGTCGGAAAAAGTCAAAAATAGTTGGAAAAATTCGAAAAGCCGAAAATAGTCTGAAAAATTCGATAATAGTCGAAAGTAGTCGGAAAAAGTCGAAAATAGTCAGAAAAAGTCGAAAAGTCGACTATTCCAAAATTAAAAAAAGTCGAAAAATCGACTATTTTAGAATTGAAATAGTTTAAAAATTACTAATATGTATATGCATTAATTTAGCTACCGCCGAACTATTTTCTCCAATCCGCCGCCGGTGGCAATTTTAACTATACTTTGACTTTATTTTTTGCATGCCACTCTCAGCTGTATAAAAAACAATATTAAAAGTTTTATTAAAAGAAACAGATATAACATTAATTATTCATTTATATTTGTCGATTTGAAGTTTAAAAGTACATAAAAATAAACTTTTCAAACAGTCCGCCGCGTTTGATCTTATATTTATTTTTTAAGATCAAACGAAAATTCGCCCAAAATAATGGAAAATATTTTAATCCTGTGTTCACACATCACATTTCGGAACATTAAAAAAATCAATTTATTTTCGAAAAATTCATCAAATATTGGCGTAATGTGCAAATTAAATTTATAACATTGATTTCAAAATTTCCTTTGTTAATTTTTGTAAGCAAATTTTTTAATGCTGGTAATAATGGTGCCACCACGAGCTTGATCATCCGTCGGTCTTCTACTATAAAAATGAAATGAAATTAAAAAATATTAAAAATTAGTTATAATCAAAATTTTTTCTTATTAATATTTAATTTTCTAAAGAAAAAACGCGTAAATATCGTATTGCAATTTAGAAATAAATATAAAGTGCTACCAAATCGGTTTAAAGTTATTTCTTTTGTTAACAGTCAACGTAAACACTCAGCGGGAGTAAGAAAAACAGCTATAAGTATTCCCTGCCTACAAGCATATTTGTACCAGCATTACTACATACATTGATATAAAAATAAAGAAATTCTCATTTATTACTTTTGTTTACGATATCGATAATCGGACAACGACAATATCTTATCAATAATAAAAAAATAAAATATCTATTTGCACATTATATGCTTTGTCCATTAAAATACTTTTAAACAGTATTAGTTTCCATTAAGATCTTTAACTAGGAAAACAAATATTTTATAAAAAAAAAAAATAAATAATAATAACTACAATGACTCAAATAAGACCTTTAAATGCTGAACTGGAAGAATTCGCATGCAATAATTTAAATGAAGTTAAAACTCGTATACCTGATGATTTGGCTGCTTTTCGTTCGTTGTTAGAGAAACAAACATATTTGAAGGCGAGAACAGATGATCAATTTTTATTGGCATTTTTACGTTTTTCCAAATATAATTTGGAAAGTGCCAAACAACGTATAGATTATTTTTATACGTATAAGTCAACGGCTAAAGAATTACTTAGATGTAGGAGTATTGATGACAAAATTCTGGATATAGCACATTCGGAGTAAGTTTTGGGAAGTGCTGGTTGGGTGCTTGTTTATAAATAAAGGGATTGTGGAAATGAATTTGAATTAATTAAAAAAAACACCATGTGAATAATGAATACAGATGATCTGCAGAATTTAGTATCAGCTGTGAGAGAGTATGACATTGGATAATTTTTTTATTGTGGTTAGTCTTGTTTGAGTGGCTATATATTAAATTAACAAGTTTATATAGATCATAAGTTAAAGCTATAGATATCTCTATGACTCATCTATGTCTGTGTCCATTCGTCTATCTGAGAATGAAAATAAACATCAAAGGAAATGATGTTTCGCTCCAGTCTCTTCTGAATGTAATTATGTAGAGACTGGAGTTGCATACATCACGCCAATTGTTCCAGTGAAATTTAGAATACAACATTTTTACACAAGGACTATTTCTCTTCAAAAAGTTAGTGATCCATATAAGATCATCTCCCAAAAGATCCACTTACAGGGAATGTGAAATAGGGTTTATCACTATAATTACTTGTTATTATACAACAATCAAATTCAATCCAAATTAATCCCAAAAGAATTAATAAAGCAAAATAAAACTTATTCTAAAAAATTATATTTTTAAAGCATATTTTACACCCTACCAAAGCCAGCTGGTCCCGGTGGTCCCCGCATACATGTCACCTTAATGGGTAACATAAATCCTTCCATACACACCGTCGCAGAAATGTTTCGTTTTCATGTAATGCGTTGTGAAATCCAAACAAATACCGATGATAATTGGAATATAGCTGGAGTAATTGAAATAGTTGATTTTTCTAAAATACCATATGCTTTGTTAAAACAATTTGATTTAGGTCAATTTAAACAAATGGCAGCTCTATTAGAATATGGTATACCCACTAATTTACAAGGAACCCATATAGTAAATGCCTCTAAGGAAGTACAATTAATATTGGGCTTGATACGTAATGTAATGAAACAAAGAGAATTGGTGAGTTATTATATTTAATAGAAGTTCTATTAAATTCTTAATTCATTTTAATATTTATTTAGTTACACATTCATGCAAATTTGGATTCATTGCAACAAGCTATAGGTAAAGAATATTTACCTTTAGAATATGGTGGCTCTGGTGGTACTCTCAAAGAGGCTGCTACGAATTATGAAAAACTTTTATTAAGTTATAAATCTTATTTTGATGAAGATGAAAAATATGGTGTAGATGAAAAATTACGGCCAGTGGAAAATGCTAGTTCTAGTGGATTTTTTCGCAAATTAAATATATTTTGATAAAATTATTACTTTTTTTTTATATATAATAAAAGCATTTTAAAACTTTTTTTAATTTAAATGATTTTGTAATGGTATAACAGTTAGTATTAAGTTAAATGTATATTTATAAAAATAAAATTTTATTTTTAATGAAATGCTTGAAATTTCTTGTAATATTAAAAAAGAAGCAAATTTAAAAGTTTAGTTATTTTAAAATATGATTTTATAAATACTAGTTTTCTAAAAAAAAATATAGAGAAGGATTGCAATTAAATATAGTAAATAAAATGGTAAAATGGTTACAATGTTAAAATTTTTTTTGCTGTTTTTATTCTCTCATAAAAAGCTTTTTCCTATTTGTTTTTGAATAATAAAAGCTCTTTTTATTTTGTTTGTATAAAAACATAAATAAAATGCACGCACTACAAAGATGCCACTGTGTAATTTTATATACTATACCAAAAACATATTTAGAAATATCCAAATTTTATTTAATATATACAGTAGCGAGCATTAAAAATGCAAGGCTATATAATATGATCTTTGTTCACATATGTTTTACCTATAGCGAGTCCTAATGTTACAATACTATTGTGATTTTATTATTTGCATATAATTTTGTTGAATATTTTTGTGCGAAACGAAAATTATAGAACGTTTATTAAAAGCAGTTGAAAAAGTGCGCGAGCAAAAAAATCCAACTCTAAACAAATAAACATGATTTTTAAAATTTTGCTACAATGTTCCTATTTTGAACTCTTTATATGTTAAAAAATTAAAAGTACATCCTTCGTGATGTTTGAACTATTGGACTTGTTCACTATAAGAAATTAGAGTCAAATTAATTGAGTTAATAGAAAATTAATTGAATTTATCGTATTAGGTTCTCATTATATAGTATTCGTTAAAATAATAAAAGACCTGCCGCTAAAAATAAAGGTAGTGGTAGTTTAGTAAATAATATTTGTTATGTTAGAGATTACATCATTAAATCAATTATTGCTAGTAATAGTGGCTTAAATGGCCAAATGTGGTCATTCCGATAATATCAAATATCTACTGCTAAATGACTTGTATCAATTGTTAGCCCAGGTTCACACACAGCAATTTTTCTTGCCGAAATTCTAAGTTTATAGGGGAGAGAGCAGAAGAGAATACTAAACTTTTACACTTTCTTTACCTCTCTCTTCTACAAAGTCAGAATTGCGACAAGAAAAATTGCTCTGTGTGAACCCCGACTTACAGTCATCATCGTTTCAACATTGTTTCTTTAAGATAATTTTTAAGAGTCTTTATATTCGAACTATATATTAATATTATTTCAATGCCATTATCAGAATGTTATTAAAAAATATTCTAAAATTCTTAGAAAGTATGCAGAAAAGGGTGTTTTTTTCTTAATACAAAATGACATACAATAGTTGGCTTAGGTCGCAAAGAGTAAAATCACAACAGAATTGGATTATTTAATAATGTTCTTTCTCTGATCAATACGATCAAAAACCATGTGGCCTAGCGTTGCATTTTTAATGCTCGCTAATGTATATATTATTATTTTATGGTACTGCTTAGGCTTTAAAGAAACCTAAATAAAAATTTCCCTGTTTTTTTTCTGCAAATATTGCAACTTGTACTTTTTAAAAAAAATGTATTTTTTATTTTTATATGATATTTTTATTTGAAAATCGGTAATTTTTATTAGTAGGTTTTTTGCGTTTTTTTTTTTGTTTTTGTGTAATTTTTATAGCTTTTTCAATTAAAATTATTTTCAAAATTTGTATTCTTTTAAACCTCCTTCATGCACATGTTGCGATAGTCACGTACGTTGGGCATGTATCTGGCCAGATAAACTATGTATTTCAGTACATTTATATGAAAAATATGCTATTTAAGTGATAATATTACCTTGTTATATTGTTATCACGCCAGGCAGATATATATTTTCTATTTTTTTTAGTGTGTTTTTTATAAAACGATACCTAAAAATCTGAGGGCATTTGGAGACTTAAAACCTTAGCCAATTTAGAAATATATTTAAATCACAGTTAAATTTTTTAAAATATCTGCTCAGATACATGTGCATGACGGAGGGTTAAAAGTACCATTAAAATTTAGTACTTTAATTTGAAAATTCTTCTTTCGTTTAATTTTTTGCATACATATTTTAAATTTGGTGTTCTAATAATTTTGAAACTTTTATTAAATAATTTATTTAATCCGACGCGGAATAAATAATTTTAATAATCTGGCAATATTTGCTCAACTTTTTTTTATTTCCATTAAAAACAAACATAATAAAGAGACACAATAATAATAATAATATCCATCTATAAAGAGATGAAAAAATAAAGCAGAGCAAATATGATAAACAACAATATGAAAAAAAGCTTCATGTGAACTTTAGACTAGTCGATCAACTAAGTTGGAACTGTTGGGGTTTAGTTTGTTTCTAGTATATTAGCATATTTATAAATATTTAATAAATATTTAATAAATTTTTAAAAATGTCGAAATTAGTTAAATATTATTTTGATTTAATGTCCCAACCCTCTCGGGCCGTATGGATAGGCTTAAAAATGAGCAAAACTCCATTTGAAGAATGTCCAGTGGCCTTAAGAAAAAGTGAGTTTATTATTAAAATTCATTTCATATTAAGCTAAACAGAATTTTAATGAAGTTACTAAATTTTACTAAATACAACTAGAGCAACAACTTTCGGAAGAATATAAAAAAGTGAATCGTTTCCAAAAGGTTCCCGCTTTAGTTGATGGTGATTTTCATTTATCAGAATCTGTAGCCATGATAAGGTGAATATGGCCCACTAAATATACATATTTATTTATAATAAATTAATTTGCTGTTTTGCATAGATATTTAGCTGATAAAGGTTTATTTAGTGCTGATCTTTATCCCAAAGACTTGCAAAATCGTGCTCGTGTTGATGAGTTTTTAGAATGGCAACATTTAACTTTGCGTGCTGGTTGTGCTTATTATTTTATGCGCTGTTGGCTTTTACCTATGAATGGTTTGGCTCATATGCCATCCCAGGAAGGTATTGACAAACTTATCAAAGAGATGGAACAAAACTTAAAATTGGTAGAGAAAATTTGGTTAAAAGATGCAAATTTTGTGGCAGGTAAAAAATTAACTGTAGCCGATTTGATAGGTGCTTGTGAGATTGAGCAAACAAGTAAGCTGAATTAATTTTAAGAAATTAATAAATAATAATAATAATTTATTTATGCTACTTACAGAACTTTTGAAATATGATGTTTCACCTAAATTCCCTAAAATTTCCGATTGGCTAGCTAGAGTACGTGAAGAATCAAATCCTTATTATGATGAAGCTCATAAGTTTATCTACAAAAAGTCAGGTTTATAAAAAGCAGATAAAAGAGATTTCATAATATTGTTTGTTACTTAAGCCATTAAATCATTAATGTTTAAGACTTCAAAACTTTGTTAAACAAATTTCTTAATTAACAATGCATTTTGTATTTTTTTTAGTATTTTATCATATTTTGTGTTCTTTAAATTAAATAACTATTTAAAATAAAATATATTTTTTATTTATTATTCACTTAAGTCGTGAATTTTAAAAACATATAAAATTATCATTCCATTAGTAATATATTCCCTTGAGGAGGGAAAAATCGTTTTCTGACAGTTGAAACTTAATTCTCTGAGATACGTGTTTGTGGTCTGTTAGTGATGAATATATAAAGAAAAGTAATATATTTACATAAAATAAAATAACGTCTTGCTAAAAATTACTCCTAAAAAAGTTTGGAACAATCTGTTCCTTTCAGCTACATAAAAAAAAATATCCTCTTTAGAAAATATTTATACTAAATAATTTAAAATATAATATGATTTTTGTTTGAAATTGTCACCTCAAGAATTAGTTCTGTGGAAGCGTTACTAGCCAGTATCCACTAGTTCTAGAACTAGTTCTTTGATAAAGTCATACAGCATTAATTCTTAAGAACTAGTTCTCTTAAAACATTTCCTAAGATGAATTTAGAACCACAATTAGGTTTTACTCCATTAGTGTCAGAACTGATTGTGATACCACTAGTTCTTAGGATGTTATAAAAGATTCTGAAGTTGTTCTGATTGAAGTTTGAAATAAGAATTGGGGACTTAGACCGCTAGTGGTATCTTGGATATATACTTCGGTTGTAAGACCGATTCTTACTTATGGCTGTTCAGTATGATGGAAGGTTTTAAGTAAAATAACCTACAGGAATCTTTTATCTAAAGTTCAAAGGTGTGCTTCAACTGGCATCTCTGGCGCTATGAGTAGTACACCTCAGGCGGCACTGGACATTATTCTCCACTTACTTCCGACTGAGGAGTTCGTGAGGGAATAGCTGTTCGTAGTCTATTTAGATTGAAGGAGCTAGGATTATTGAGGAACTTCAGAGCGAGGCATTCAAGCATACTCGATATGGTTCAATTTAATGTTCGGACACTATCAGTAACTGAATCTACGGATCATGTCGGAACCATAATTGACTTCGTGGCTACTCCCACTATTGAAATACCTGAAAGGGACTACTGGGTTGTAATAGAAAAGCTCCACGGAGGTTGTACTGGCTTTACAGATGGCTCGAAGATGGATGTAGGCACCGGTGCAGGGGTTTACTTTCTGGGAACTGATATCAGACGGTCATATAAATTGTCTGACAGTTGTAGCGTTTTCCAAGCGGAAATTCTGGGCATCTATAAAGCCCTAGGGTTGCTGAAGGAAAATGTAGAACGGAATTCTGAGAACACTATATACGTTGACAGTCAGACAGCGTTATTGGCTCTGATAAGTCACTATTTTAGATCCAGATTGGTTTTTGAGTGCCAGAGGGAATTAAGAGGACTAATGAATGTTTATAAAATAAGACTCTGTTGGGTTCCGGGTCACTGTGATATTCTTGACAATGAAATAGCTGATGAGCTGGCTCGCATTGGCTCGCGATTGGATAGGTCTTTCGTGGAGACATTCGTTAGAATTTCAATTGGGTCCTACTTTAGGGCCATAAGGGAATAGATTCTGGACAACACGAATCGTGCCTGGAGGAACAGAACGAATGCAGGATATCTAGAGCATTATGGCCTAGTCTTAAATTGTCAGATTCGAAACATCTTCTGAGTATGAGTCGTAGTTATATAAGAATCATAGTAGGAATTATTACTGGTCACTTTTCACTAGGCAATATGATGAGTAAATGGGATATTGGCACGACAGATTTTTGCAGGTCGTGCGATGATGTAAACGAGTAAGAGACAGTGGAGCATATTCTCTGTCATTTCGTAGGACAGCATGAACTAGATGAGGTTACGAGCAACGTGTTTACTAATGTCATAGGGTTTGAAATGGGGATAAGATGGCTTAGGGGCAATCAAAACTAATTGCTTGGATTTAGGTTCCACTACCCTCTTCTTCTTCTTTATCTAAGTTTTCTCTTCTCTTGTTCTGTTTTCAAGTTCTCTCTATTTCTCAAAGGGATCACAATGGACCTTTTTGGTATCTGGGTGAAGGAGTGAATACGCAACCCTTTTCAATCTAAACTAACCTGATCTGATTACAGCAGTTCTAGAACTGGGATACTTCCAATAAAATTTTGCAAAATATAATAAATTCGAATTCTATGCAGAAAAATCAACTATGAAAAATTAATATTAAAAATCTTGTGTTTAATTAATTAATTATATTTGACTTAATTAATGCAATAACACAAATAATTAAAAGATAAAGAATTTTTGTATTTTTATGAAATTTTAAACATAATTTAATGTTTATGTATTTATTAATTTAAAAAAAATCTATAATTTGTCATTTAAAAAGCTTGTAAAATTTCCTGCGTTTTTAATCAATGTCCAATTTTCTAAATGAACCTTCAATGCCAAATAAAGATTCAGAATTGACAGGTCGGCCAGGTCTTAATTTTTCATTGGTACAATATTGAACCTCTTCATCAAAATAGGATTTGTATTCCAATAGTTTCTTTTCCCAGGTATTAATTACATCTTGAACAGTACCATTACTGCCACCATATTCAACGGGTAAACAATCTTGAGGTATGTAATCATATAAAGATTCATATTTTGAATGTATATGGAACTGAAAGAGTGAAATTTGAATTAAAATATGTTGTTTTTTTAATAACATGACTTTAAAACTTACTCTTTGTTTAATTTTTTCACTCATCAAACTTTTGGCTATTGATAGAATTTTTTCCGTACCCGAAGGTGCATTAACAAAATGAAAACCTTTCGGTCTATAGGGCCAGGCTTTGTCACCTAATACTGCTAATTTTTTCACGAGTACAGCATCAAATTGAAATATATGACCAGCTGCTACACCCTTGAGATCTATAACTTCTACAAAACCCATAACCATGGCATTATCATCTTCACGAAATTGTATTTCTCCTAACATTGTACCAACTTTGACCACTTCGGTTAAGCTAAATTTGTTGGTATCATAAAGACCATAGCGGGAAATGTGTATACGTGGACCATCTTCACTTAAGGGTTTAGGCAAACGTAGTAAACAACTATAAAAAATTAGAAATTAAGTAAAAATTCTAACTTTTTGTTTTATTATTATTCACTTACCCTTGTCTCAATATAGCAATAGCTTTATCATCTACAAAACGATTTTTATATAATTCTGGCACCGCATTTCTCATAGCATAAAAACTATCAATCTTTTGTTTAGCCTTTTCCAAACTGTATTTGCAACCACGTAAAAATGCCACCAATAATTGATCATCTGTTCGTGCTTTTAAATGGGGCTGTTTGAGAATCCATTCACGTAATGCTTTGATATCGTCATCTATACGTTCTGGCTTTTCGCCCAACTCCTCTTGGGCTTTTTTCGATAATTGTTCTGATAAAGGGCGGATTTTTGACATTGTTTATCTAAGTGAAATATACAAAAATAAAGTAAACAATTATTATTATTATTGATGATGTTGAAAAGTCCCCACATAGTCAAAAAGAAAAAAAATACTTCAAATAATAACTACTGTACTGTTAAAACAAATGTGTCTCATTGTTTTATTTTCTATTATTTTTATTTAATTTGTTATTCAAACTCGGAAAATGCAAAAGAATTGTTGATTTGTTTGATATACATATGTGTTTAAACGTATGTGTATACATTCACCCATAGGTGAGTTTTGGTTTTTGGCTGATTATTTTATTATATTTGTGTCAATTTGATAAGAAATTTGTCTATATGAAAAGCTAAACCTACCTATAAATGATAAGGATAAAAATGTGGAAATATATATATTTGTTTTTACACTCGAAAAAAACACACATTTATATTTTATTTTGTTTCTAAGGTCATTTTGTAACTGGTAGTTTTTAAGGATAAATAGTTAACATAGTGATACTGTCCTTGTAAAACTTTTATCTACAACTTAGGTATAAAATTGTTTTAATATATACTTTAACCCTCCGTCATGCACATGTATCTGGCCAGATATTTTATGAATTATTTGTGATTTAAATATATTGCTAATTTGGCTAGGGGTGTGAGTCTCCAGGTATCTTCTACAAATATTGTTAGGGTTCGTTTTATGAAAAAACACATTAAAAAAAGTATGTGTATTTTTTCATCTATACATCGTATACCTAGCGCATGTATCTGGCCAGATACACACACAATTTGTATGAAGAGTACTGTACTTTATTGGTATTTTTTATTTTTTTTTCCAATTATTGAAAACCGAATGAACAACATTCACATCTTTACTTTATAACTACTAAATTTAATTGAAATGATTTTTATAACAACTATTTTTTTGAAATTAAATAAAAAATATTTTTTTTTTCTTGTTTGATTTCTCATTAAATTTTTTTTGCACGGCTAGGTGGTTTAGCATAATAGATATATATCTGCCTGGCGTGATAACAAAAATAGAATATTTTTCATATAAATGTACTGAAATACATATGTGTATCTGGCCAGATACATGCGCTACGTACATGACTATCGAAACATGTGTATGACGGAGGCTTAAATATGAGTGAAATATTTTATGTCCATATAAAATTTTCGAAAAAGAATTGCGATATTTTTAAAAAACGAGTTATGTTATAAAAGTTCGGTGACTGTACAAAAAAACAAATAATCTAGTCAAAATTTTGGTTGAATAAAGAAGCGAACTCATTTAGATTTTTTTCAAAATATTTTTAATTAATTTCTCTAGGTGTACAATTATTTTATATTATTTACCTAGTTTAGTGGCTTAGATACACAATTTCAAGATAACCAAATAAAAAAAAATCAATATATGTACAACACATTACTAATAACACCCATAAAATTACATACATATGTATGTGTCAAGAAAGACATTTTCTTTAGTGGAAAAATTTTCCATTTTACGTGTCTAAATAAAAAGGTCTTGCATATTTAATCCAATTTAATTTAAGCGTTAATCAAGAAAGAAATTACATTTAATGTTAGTGCCGTTTCAGCTTTGTATTTCTATAGAGCAACGGTTCACAAATGGGGGTCCTCGACCCACTAGGGGTCCGTAAGTACTTTTCAATATTCAATAAGTACAATTCTGAATATTGAAATATTCTTGAAGAATTTTTTAATGTAAATATTACGTAGGTATCAATATCTATCGATTGATTGGTATTGGTGGTTATTGGTAGGACCATGGTCCAAACAATAACGGGGTGGATATTCGGCTCTGCGAAGCCTTAAAGCTGACAGAACTTCAGCAAGAGATCTTGCGAGTGGGTTGGTTTGAATCTCTAGTTTAAGAAAGTATTTTTCTCTGAGCTTCCTAAACTCGTCTCTTACAAATGGTACCTTAAAAATCCCTATGGATATTCTCATTTCTTATGTACAATGGCGCGCCCGTCATGGTTCTAAGAATTTTTTATTGGGCCCTCTGCATAATATCAATGCTTGTATTACTGGCTGTTCCCCTTAGTGGAATGCCGTCCAAATTCGCTTTAAAACGGTTTTATACAGGATGACTTTATTGTCAAGGCTTAGTTTTGAATGACTGTTAATTAACCAGTGAAGACTAGAAGCTTTTAACTTTTCATGCGAATATCTCTTGGCTTTTCATACTGAGAAGACGCCAAAGTAAGTCGCCTATTCTTAGGTGAATTACCAAACATGGTCTTGTGACTGGGCGATATGTTTATTAGCATTTGAGTGATAACTGGAAGGACAAGTTCCTTTTTCTTCAGGTGTGCTGACCATGTAACATGGGTTACTTATTCACTTCATTTAGCCGAATAACGCCAGTTTTTTCAACCATGTCTCCACACGTCGGGAGATTAAATAATCTAGTTTGGCAGGATGCTATTTGGTGGGTATTCATGACAAACTGAGTATGGCCAGTATCGTCGGCTTACTTTATCCAAAATTCTTCTGTTCACAAGTCATTAAACTTACCTATAAATTTACGGTCAGTACCACACAAACTTGGACTTCCAGCCGAATTTGGGAGGTACATGGTGGTAGTAAACATTTAATTTTAATAGATAGGCCCATCTGTGCCAAAACTTTGCTCGATATTGCCTGATGCGACTTCTAAGAAAACAGCTGAACAAGGTACTTTTTTAATTTCGAAAACCATTTCCTTATCTCTCCCAGTTAGACAATCACTAAGTGTTGTTCTATTAGTTCCGTGTTTTTCACAAAACCAAAACTTGCGTGAACTGGGACGATCATTTCCCTTCGTTCACAGAATGGGTAGAATTTATTCCTTTGAAATTACTTTTTCGAATCAGCTTTTGGACAAGCAAAGAGAGAGTTAAACTAATGGGTCCTATATGAAAGATACTATTGCTAAAAATCCCTTTCCTGGCTTTGGCAATCATTTTAATTCAGAGAAGTCTTCCAAATTTTGGAAAGACTTCCTAGATAAAAAGATACATTGATATATTCTTGCTTTTTATAAAAATAAAATTGTTGGCTTCGAACAATTTTCATCAACATTCATGTTATGATGGAAACTTTTTGCCTCTTTTCTCAATTTATAACTTTTTATCTGACGTTTAAGACTAGTCCAAGTTGCAGTGTGGGTCGCGTTTCCCATGCAATATTCAAAATTGGGTCGCGAAACCAAAACCTTGTGAGAAACCCCTGCTATAGAGAGACAAACTGGTTCCAATTTAACAATTAACATAACTAAGATAATAAGGGAAACTAAAGTTTAAGAGTTAAATTGTATTATAAGCTAAATATGGGACAATTAAACATAAATTAAAAACTTATTGCTAATTACTACTGTAAAAACTTTTAATATAAATATAATTTTTATGGAAATTAGGTAAACTGAATAGAAATACAGCAGAAATAAAATATCTCAATTTGATTGTTAATAAAATTATTAATTAATTTGTATTAGAAATTTAATTATTAAATAATAATAATTCTTAACTTGGTTTAAAATTATATTTTAAATAAATTGGCAGCCTCTTAAAAAAAATATATAATAAAGAAAAATTAAAAGATGTTGTGTATAAAAATATAGAAACTAAAAACAAATTAAATCACATTTTCAAAACAGATTTTAAGATTATTTTGTCTATTTAAAGCCCGGGAGACTGTTTCACACACAGCAATTTTTCTTGCCGCAATTCTTGAGTTTTTAATCGGAGGGAGAGAAAAGTGAAGAGAATACTAAACTTTTACAAGCTCTTTACCTCTCTTCGATCTTTACAAAGTCAGAAATCAGCTGTTGCCATAAAAAGCAAAATGGCTCCAATGTTCATCTGCTAAATTTCCAACAATAATAGATTCTGCTTAAATGTAAAGTAATTCACATGTAATGAGTAATTCATGCCTAAAATACTACGTTGAATATTTTGGGCACATTCAAAAATATCAATCCCTATATTAAGAATTCCACAGTCCTCCAAAAATGTTTATGAACTAAAAAAATGTTGTTGTTCAAAACTCGGCTACCCGGTAAATATAAAAAATTATTATTTTTTGTGATTGTGATTTTTTGAAAATAAAATTTAGAATCAAAAAAGGCTAGGAAAAAAGCCACAATTCTGTACTCTATTAGTTTCAAGTCTTGTAAGTTCAGATTACAGATTTGAACTTATTAAAAATTTGAAAAAAGTTCTAAGAAAAATTATGCTAAAAAAACTGCCCTTAGTAGGTCGATTATGTTAAAAAGCATTTAGCAAAATTTTTCAAAATAAATATTCAATTTCAAAATCTATTCTGGTCAGAATTGCGGCAAGAAAAATTGCTGTGTGTGAACCCCGATTAAGAAAAAACAGTAATAATAAAATCAATCATTGCTATTAATAATATTATCATTTTGATGATTGGAGCAAAATCAATTAATATAAGCAATTTCGTTATTGAAGTCTATATTTACTTTTTTCTGTATGACAGGTTCTTGAACTAAGAGTAATTTGGACATAAAATTTGATTAAAACTCATTGACAAAATGTCTACTAAATTAAATTGAAATTCATTTTAAAATTATCATCATTTATTTTTAATGTATAACAGAAAAGTGAAGTGGGCAATTTAAATACGTCACTCAGCGAGAATAATTGTAAGATTTGCTATACATAGTATATGTACCCTAGCAAAATGAGTCAGGTAAAGATCTGATTTGCTACACACGGTGGTCACAAATCGATTTTTTTTAATGATTCAGTAACTTGTGAAACGTTAGGA
>MINK01173190.1:7016-21359 GCA_001735545.1 Phormia regina
ACAAATTGGAAAAATTTGACGACGTCGAACGAGAAGTTCGTTTTGATAATTTAAAATTAAATAAATTTAAAACTTCGTTATTGTTTTTTTATATATATAAAAAACAATACTTTATTTGATTATCGGTTGCTTACCTAAAAACTATGTTTAAAATTTTTACAAAAGAAATGCGAAAAATTTACTTTTTATTTTCTTCTATAGAAATTTTTGTAATTACCAAAAAAAAAAAAGATAGAAAATGGCCTTAAAGACTTTGAATAAATAAATAAAATTAAAAAAAGATTAGATAACAATATTCTTTATATAAATGTTGAAATTTATATTTTTAATTACAATAATTTTTATTTACTTTTATATATTTATTTCACTTTTTTTTCTTGAAAATGTTATTTTTTTAGTGTAATAAATTTTATGTTATTTCATAGTAAAGTATAATTTTTGGAATCAATATACCTTTTTTTGTTTACAATCCATTTTTCAAATTTTGCCCATTTTTTTATGCGTTTTTGTTTTACGCCCATTTTTTATGCGTTTACATTGGCCCTTGAACTATTTGTACAAAATTTTGATGACGTTTTAGCTTATATGGTGTTGGTTTCCAAGTTTATATCAACCTTAGAACCGGAATTAAGAGTAAAACTATATTTACTTTATACACACTAATTTTTTTAATTACAAACACTATATAACAAAAATTGAATATTTTATGTAATTATATGTTATATTTATTTTTTTAATTCTTTTTTTCTTATTTCAAGTATTTACCGAATTAAGAAACGTTAAATCTTTTTTATTTTATTATATTCTATATAAAATTCGGTATAATCGAATAAAACATTTGCTTAAATCAATGTAACTAGCATTTTTATTAAAACTTATTTAAAACAAATTTTCATTTAACATTTTTTGTACATGTTATACTTAAATGTTTCATCTTATAATAAAAAACAAAATTAAACCTAAAAAATCTTCATTTTTATGCTAAATTGTTCCATCATAATATCTTCTAGAATATAAAATATTATAATCTCTTTATAATACTAATATAAGTTCGTCTCACCTTTAGGTATCATTTGATAGTTCTACCTCGTCCAATGTAGCATTTATTTTTGATTTCTCATCAAATTTAGATGTTTTAAAAACCTGATATCTTAAGGAATTTTCATGCATATTATTTAAAGTATTTTTTATCTTTTCTTCTTTTTGCAATTGCCACAACATACGATTTTGTAAATGATTATTAGTATTTGGTTTCAAAGAATTTGTAGAGGGTTTTAATGTCCTTAGCTTTCTTTCTTCTACTTTTTGCCAATGTGGTATTCTTTGCTGGGATGTTGCAAAATATTTCTTATTACATTGTATTTGTTTACGCATGACATAATAAACACTGCGTCCCTTGAAGTTGCTACATCTGGGAGCTAATTTTTTATTAAATTTGAAATTTTTCATATAATGGCAGGAAAGTTTTTTTCCAGTTAAATAATCATTAATACATCTTTCGGTGGCAGGAGCCTTTTCCTGGTTGGTGATTTTAGGTTTCCAATTAAACATGTCACATGAACATTTCCAAGGGTTATTGTTAAGGCGTGCTAGTAACAAACGTTTTTGTTGGAAAAATGTTTTAGGTAAAGATTTTAATTGATTATCATTTAAATAGATTTCCTCTAAACTAGGCTGATCATCAAATAATCCGGGTGGAATATAGGAAATGTTATTTGAAGCTAAGT
The DNA here is from genome assembly GCA_001735545.1 of Phormia regina. NCBI lineage: Eukaryota > Metazoa > Arthropoda > Insecta > Diptera > Calliphoridae > Phormia > Phormia regina. The sequence continues at coordinate 8,744 of MINK01173190.1, forward strand.
TAATGGTTTTAAGGTTTTTGCAGCCAATAAAAGCATCCATGGAAATATCTTGTATGTGACAATTGGATAAATCCAATTCTTCTAGCATAGATAAACCGGCAAATGCATCATATTCCACATTACCAAGTTCTCCTCTCAATTTCAATTTTTCCAAAGCAGGCAAGTCCTAAAATAAGTTTAGAATAGTTTAATTTAAAAATTAAAATAATTGAAAAAAGATTTTACCTTGAAAATATTCTGATCTAAATTTTGTATAGTAACATTATTAATCTCCAATATTCTAAGTTTTGTAAGCTTTTTAAATGGCTGATTACCCCATAACTCTAGAGCAGTTTCCTTAGATCCAAAATACATTTCCTGCGTTTGATTCATGACCCAGAATGTAGCTGGAAAGATATAACGTATGGGATTGTAACGAAAATCTATACGTTCTAGTTTAGGCAACGGCGGAAAACTCAATTCAGTTAATTTAGTTAAATAATTATCGCTTAAATCCAATACATGCAACTCAAACAAGCCGGCCAAATGGCGATAATGTAAATCATTTATAGCATTGTGGGCCAATGATAAGGTTTTTAATTGTGTGGCGCCAGATAAAGCAAATGGTGGCACTACACTTATATTGTTGTGTTCCAAGGAGAGATGTTGCAATTCTTCTAAACCCATAAACATTTCCCAAGATAATTCACTTAAACCGCATGATTGTATGCGTAAAACCTCTAAATGTTTCCAACCATAAAATGAGGGCATTTGAGCTTTTTTTACTTCTTCTTTATACACTTCGTAGGGTACAATTTCCAATTCTTCTTGTTCTTGTTGTTGCAATTCAATTAGCAATTGTTTGTCATAATATTTGATATTTTTATCTTCTTCATTATATTCCAAACTATTGAGTAATTCAATGTTGGGTTTATAGTCAAAAACCTCTTTAGGATGTACAAGATTTTTAGGTTTTTTAAAAATTTCTGAACCCATTAAAGTAATGGATTCAAAGTTAGCATGTTGTAGAAAATTTAAGGGAGCATCTAGTAAAAAACGTAAACCACGATCTTGGGGGCCACGAATTTCTAAAGTAGTGAGTTGATTTAAAGGTAATAATACACTGCTATTTACTACAAAAAAAAAAAAAACATATATACAANNAAAAAAAAAAAAAAAAAAAAACATATATACAATTAATGTACAAATATATTGTATTGAAGAAAATTACCCGTTTTATTTTTGCCCACACCCGTATATAATAAAATCAAGGCTTGCATGTCATGAGGTAAAGAATTTATCAATTCTTCGGTATTAGTATCCTCTTGTATAATACATGTAGCCTGTTTTATAAAAGGATTCATTAAATATGTATAATCATTTTCTTCATCATAAGACGATTCATTATTATTTATTAAATCTGCCTCATTGTCTACAGTTTCATTTTCATTGTCCTCATTTTGTTTGGATGATGTTGATAAATATTTTTGTTGCATATAATTAATCCAACGTGATATGGGTAAATCCATTAAATGAGCATACTGACAAACACAACCTTGTGGACATTGCGGCATGTCAATTTCTACAACTGGTATGGAATTTATATTAACTTCCGTTTCCGGTTGTTTATAGTAATATTTCATATTATCATCATCATGTTGCTGTTGTTGTTGTGGTTGTTGCTGGTGTTGTACAAAATATTGTTCATTTTGTTCATAACCAGATGATGCTGAAGCTGATTTTATTATGTCATATTCATATTTATTGCTATTAATTCTATTTCTTAAATTTCTTCTATTCTTGGTTTTAGTTGTACGATATTCTAAAGTTGTTGTCAGGCATATTTTCTAGAATAATAATAACGAGAAAGATATGATTTTTTTTTTTTTTTTAGATAAACACTTTTTTTATAAATAACATTTTAAATTTTGCCTTTAAAAGGCTATTACTCTTCTTTTTAAGGCTTTATTATTTATTATTTTTAACATATGTCTTTTTTTTTAAATTTTACTCACTATAAAAAATATCAAGGTTATTATAAAAAAATACTTCATAATTTAAACAATTTTCCAATGTTATTTTCCTTTAGTTATAATTTCTTATTTTTAATAAAGATTAAAATCTTAAGCCAACATATTTTTTTTCACAAATGTTATTTTTAAAAATAACTATAAAGTATTTATGTAAAATATATCAAAAACTATTATTTTTATATATTATTAATGGCTTGAAGCGTTGAAAAGACGATATAAAACTAAATAAGATTTTTCTGAAAAAATATAAACCGCCTCCACTAAATTACAAAATTAAAGAAAAGATTAAACTTGTATAAGTATTTTATATACATATTTCATATTGTATTATTGTATATATGTAAATATGATGAAGGAAATCACAACGAAAAGGATGTTGTTATCAGCAAAAGAAAAAATATAGTGTGTGTTTTTAAACATGTAGGCATACAATACCATACTATTTTGTAAAAAAAAAAAAATATACATATGAAAACAGTTTTGAGTAAATTATAAAAATAAAATCCAAAAAAGAAAAAAAATTGTGCATAAATAGTAATTAAAAATAATATGATATTTACATATATATACAAGGAATTACATACTATTATTATATTAATTTGTGAAAATATATACAATTACTATATAATTAATAAATATGAAAACAAATACTATTATGTGCAAAGAATTTATTTATTTACGTAAATATACACAAGAATACAATGTTTTTTCCTTTAGTTAAAATTAATTTCTTTTTATTTTATTTCATAAATTGAGAATCAAGCCGCCCCATGGGCCAAATTAAACTCCAACATAGGTTGCATAGCTACAAAGAGACGAAAAATAAAATCAATGAATCAGTCAAGGCCGTTGTTTATTTTTTAATTTAAATCACAAATGCAGCGCAGCAACTAAAGTTGAAAATTAAACAATAGTTAAGAAATCAATTATTAATTTATAATATAAGGTAGAATTTAGATCCTAATAGAAGCTGATAACAGAAATGGGATTTTTTGTAATTTTATATACGTATTAAAAATCGCCTAATATCTCATAACAGTTTGAGGATAACAATTATTAACGAAAGAGACAAATAAATTAAAAGATCATCAAAATGCAAAAAGAAAATTAATAAAAATCGTCATCAAAACCAAAAAAGAAAAATAATATAATATACGTCAAACCATTCTTTTTTCATGTTGGAGGTTTTTTTTAATTTTTTTTATTTTGGAAATTTTTTCGAGTTTAAAAGCATATTTTCAACATATATTTAAAAATTTAAACAAATATGACTTTTTTCCCAGACTTGTTTCATAATTGACTTTTAATTCTTATAGAAAAAGTTTTAGTATATAAGAAATTATTCTTAAATATTATGAACTAACATCATTGAAACTAAATTCTTATATTTATTTATTATTTATGTACAAACTTTTTTCTTACATTCACGATCGAAATTGCTAATTGTTTTAAAGACGAAAACTATTGGGGTCCTTTCAATTTTCTTTTGTTGATATTTTTTTACCGACAATGTTACTGTGACCCTGTAAACATCCAATGAAATTAGTTGTAAACAACTAATGAAAAAGCTTGTTGTCCCTGCTAAAGATTTAAAAAAGGAAAAGTTTCTTCATATAGTTAGCTACAGAATAGGAAAAATATTTTAACTCTAAAGGTATATTATTCCACATTCTAGCAACTCTGACTAAAAATGAAGACGAAAAATTTTGATAACGTATGAGCGGTATATTAAACACACAAATCTCAAAGTTTTGTGAACTTTCAGATTTTTAAGGGAAATGCTTTTTTTATTTCAAATTTCGAATATTTTTGAAAAATTTTAAACTTTTCGATAAAATTTATAATTTTTGTTAAAATTAAAAACTAACTCCCTGATTTTAAACCGCCACCTATAAAGACTGATTGTGGGAAGGAACTTCCCTGTTACAAGTATAAATACGTCATCTGCATTGGTTTTCTAAATTATCTTAGAATGGCATTGGCTAAGATCCATAGTAAAACAACAGTTTTTGAAAAAAGTATCAAATTAAAAAGTAATAAAAATAATTTCTATTCAAATGACAGTTATTAGAAAATTTGCAAACAGTGTACTAAAAAAATAAAATATTTATTGTTTTCAAGTAAATCATTGTTAAGGAATTATATTTTTTTATTCATCTTGTACTTTATCCCGTAATAGTATTTCTGTTGCACATAAACAAAGATTCTACTTAAAAATGTCGATAAAAAATAATAACAATAGATGAAATAAAAAATTTGTTTACTTTTTACATTAAACTAAACTAACTAAGTTGTTTGTTGCTCTGTGTTGTTGTCAAATGATATTTATAATAAATAATATGCTGCTGCCTATTTATTTTTTTTTTTGTTTTGCATGAGTAGTAAATAAGTCTTGTGGTTAAAATTTTTAAGATAAAAAATTCGTTTGTTGTATAAAGTCATTTGCTTTATAAACATCTCATAAATGGTGTGGTGGTGGTGGTTATTAACATTTCATATTCATCTCCCTCATCAGACATGTGAATAAATGTTTAGTGTAAAATACATATATATATAATAATCATTTTAATTTACTAAAATATTAAATAATTTCTTAAGATTTGCCGGCAAACGGTTGTTATTTCTTGGTATATGAGTACCTACAAGAAGTTGCCAAAAAACAAACTGGCTCGGATCAAGTCAGTTTAACTGCCACTTTATTTGCTGGTGGTTCAGCTGGTATTGCCTATTGGATAGTGGGTATGCCTGCCGATGTTTTAAAGAGTCGTTTGCAAACAGGTAAGTGAAACGCTATTTTTTAACAAAGTTTATGTATTGTAATTAGACATATTTTTTTTTTATTATTTATTTAAGCTCCTGCTGGCACATATCAACATGGCATACGTAGTGTCTTTAAAGAATTGATGGTTAAGGATGGACCTCTTGCCTTATATCGTGGTATAACGCCAATTATGATACGTGCTTTCCCTGCCAATGCTGCTTGTTTCTTTGGCATTGAATTGGCTAATAAAGTGTTCAACAAAATTGCTCCCGATTTTTAGTTCCTGAGGAAAGAAAAGTGTAGAAAATATTTCTTTTTGAGTGACTTGTTTTTTTTTTTTTTTTGTATTTTTCAAGTATCTCTAATATATATTTTGTATTTGATATTACATATTACCATTTTCAATAATAAGAAAAAAAGTGAACATAAATACAAATCCGGTGGTATTATTTCGTTTAAAGAAAATATAAGAATTCGGCACAAACTTTCAAAGTCTTTTTGATTCTTACTCAAAAATTTAAAATATTAAAATTTTTAATTTTTTCAATGTAATTAAACTTTAAAAAAACACACTTAATTATCTTAGATGTTCCTGCTAATGGTACATACTTCGTAAGTTATGAAGCTTTAACGAAATTCTTAGTTGATACCACGGGTCCTGAGTCTGAATTCTTTGCTTCGGTTTTTGCTGGTGGGGTAGCGGGTATGGCTTATTGGATTCTAGGCATGCCAGCTGATGTGCTCAAAAGTCGTTTACAAACAGGTTTAAAAAACAAATTTCCTTCTTCTATTACATTCAATATTTTAATTTTTGACTACAGCACCGGAAGGTACTTATAAACGAGGTATACGTGAAGTGTTTGTAGAACTTATGAAAAAAGATGGACCTATGGCATTGTATCGTGGTGTTACACCTGTTATGATACGAGCTTTTCCAGCTAATGCTGCTTGTTTCTTTGGTATTGAATTGTTTAATAAATTCTTAAAATGGGTGGCTCCTAATTTTTAATTTAAAAAATTTATATAAATTTGTTTTTTTTTTTTAATATTTTATTGGCATGCATTTTTTCTTTATTTTGTAATAATGTTAACAAAATTATTTTTTTATTATAAAAATATAAAAGATACAATTAAACCATTTTGATTTTCAAATTGTTTACATGATTTTTGATTTTTTAATTGAATTTTAAATATTTAATATGTTTTTTTATTATATATTTTAAACTAAATTAAATTGTTACAATATTTGTTGCTTGACTAAAACTAATTAATGTTTTTCTAGTGGCATGTTTTAAAGAATTTTAAGCTGTTATTAAAATTTTGTTTTTTACTTAACAAAATATTTAAAAAATTTTCCTTTTTTTTAATTTGGCTGCCACAAAAACATTTTTACATTTAATATTTTTTGTTATTTTTAAGGGGGTAAAGAGAAAAAATTATATAATTTATTTTAATAAAATGAAATATTTTTAAAATAATTTATGCAAAATAATCAATACAATCAATATGTTTATGCGCATTTAAAGTATTATAAATAATGGTGATTAAAAATTAAATATTAAAGTTAATTTATTATTGAATAATTTATGCAATTTTTCTATCATGTGAATCGAAATTGAAAACTTGTTTCATATTTTCAGTTTTTGATAAACTATAAGGTGACAATAACATGGGCAAAACGTTTAGAGCTTTCAGTTCCGGCAAACGTATATTTAACTAAAAAAAAATAATAATAAACAATAAATGATGAAATAAATATATAAGTAAATAAAGAAAAATAGATAGATATATAGATAAATAAATAAACAAATAAGAAATATAATAAACATAAAATTAATAAAAAATGGCATATATTTTTTATAATTTTATAAAACTTATTTACAATTAAATTTAATTGTAAATATGTAATATTTACCAAATCATCTTTTGGTTTTTCACTATTATTATTGTTGGTCCAAATTGGATCTATCCAAAACGGCATATTCTGAAATAATATAAAAATTATATTACAATTTACTAAAAACCTTCTAATTCCAATAATACCTCTGAAGGTGGTGTATCCGGTTTTGGTGGCTCATATATAGGACACATTTGTATATTATTTACCAATTCATATAGACCGGTTGAAGCTTCTGTGGTTATGGGTATAAACGTAGTTTGATTGGGCATGGTAAGATTTTGTGTTGGAGGAGCTAGTGGACCTTGTGGTGGTGGCATAATCAATGTAGGTAAATTTGTGTTAGTAACATCCATAAAAGGTTGTGGTTGTTGCTGATAAATATTACAACCATGACGACGATCCCACAGTTTGGAAGTAGGATAAACTTGTGGCACTTGTTGTATTTGGGACGAATTGGAGACATTTATTTCTTGTTGCGTTTGTGAAGGATTTTGTGGCGGTGGTTGCATATTTGACATAGGATTAACCAAATTATTAACACTACCATTTAAATCACAATATGAAGAACCCGAAGTATTGGAAGAGGTATTAAATGATTGATTAAACATGATGGAAGAATTAAAGGAAGAGTTTTCTTTGTTATTAGACATAGAAGTATTAAACATATTAGATTGATGAGAAGCTGTTGAATAAATCGAGGAATTGCTTAGATTGTTAAATGAATTGCCACTGGTATAGTTTTTGGAGGAAGATGATGAGGATCTCGAGGTCTGTTGGTAATAATTTGAAGAGTTGTGGGAACGATAACTATTACTAGAAGCATACGAATTGTTATATGACGAAGAATCAGATGAAATAGCACGAGTTTTAGCAGGAGGTCCTTGATTATTAGAATTGCGACTATTGTGCTCACTTAATGGAGGGCGAGAAGGGCGTAAAGTTTTTTGTTTATTATAGGGTAATTTTAAAGAACCAAACATATGCTTGTGGTTGGCATAGTTAGTTAAACGCACTATATGATAGACGGAATAAAATTTAATTATTAAATAAATAATATAAATAAAAATAAAACTTACTCTCGGAATTTTGTACCAAAGTAATTTCTGAACGTTCTTGTGTTACCCCTACATTTATATTAAATATATCCTCATAGGCATTTAAAATTGTAAACAAATTTGGATAACCAAATTCAAAAGTTGTACTTATAGAACAATCCAAAGTTGTTTTAATATCGTGCACTATCATAGAAGTACGCTGTTCTAATAAACGTATAATATTCATTAAAAATTTCATAAATGGTGATATAGCCACATAGGGAATATTGTTTTCTATGGTAATCTAAAAATATATAAAATATTTTATTAAGTAATTTTTTTTAAGGTACCTTTAAATAAACTTACTTCTATGGCATGTTTCATGGCTCGTATAGTAGATTCATTGGTATTTTCTTTGCATTTTTCATTGAAACCTTTTATAAAGTCTTTCAATGTTAACGACTTTTTCATTTCCTCTGTAGTAACATTTGGCGGTTGCTCTTTTAAATCTTTTTGTTCATAAATTTCCACTTCATGTGCCAGCAAATATTTGCTGGCCTTATAGGAAAGATTACGAAAAGCGGTATCTTCACTGTGACATATAATCCATTTACTATCATCTTTTTCCAAAACCTTAAGAATGTAAGAAAATAAATATGTATTTTATAAGAAAAAATTATAACTAAAATAACTTACCTCTACGTAAGGTAGTAATTCTATGGCCTTTGCTATATCTTTAACCCCTAACGCTTGAGAAGTAATTTGATAGCCATATTTCTTTTTGTGTAACTTCATAACATCCTCCAATTTCATTGAAGTCTTTGAAGAACCTGTTGTTTTGGCTATAAGTTCTTCTACCTGTTCGGCAAAAACTCTTCTAGCTACTTTGGCGGTTAAATAGATTTTCTTATCTTCATCATTGGTTAACTCCATTTCAACTACTCCATGGACAGCTTCCATAAGATCGGCTAGTTTTTGAAAGCCATAATCGCTTAAACGACATTGGTAACCAAAATGATAGTGATATGAACGCACAAATTTTTGAAATAATATGGTATATTGAGGAGCATTACGGAACAGCTCCACAATTTCTCCAGCAAAAATACACGTTTTTTCCAATTCACTAGCAGTTTGTTTACGTTTCGGTATGGAAATCAGTATATCCTTGCCATTTTGTACGGAGGAAACTACTACAATATTGGAATTAACAAGACCATCTAAAATATCCACAATATCACAAACACCATAATCGGTTACGTCAAATGTTCTATTTTGCGTTTGGGCAAAAATGGTGGGCAGTTGTGATAGCAAAACGGATTTGTTCCCATGAGCACGTAAAACTCTTAATAAATCAGAAGTAAAACGACGTATTTGTGTGCGATGAGTTAAAGTTATTTGGCGATTTTCGCCATCGCCCATTATTTGCACCACAGCTGATAGAGCCTCAAATAGTTCTATAAGTTTGGTATAACCATAATCTGCCACACGACATTGCTTACCAAAATGATTATGATAAGCCGGTATGAAACGATTAAATTTCATTGTAGCTTTAGGTGACATTTTCACCAGCTCTATAACTTCTCTAGATATTTGATATAAGGGATCAGAAATGGAATTTTTCGAATACATTTGATTGGAGGCGCCATTATTATCTTTGTTCAATTCCAGCCAACCCAAAATTTTAATTCCAAAATTATTAACCGTTATTTGTATGCCCTGCACACAACATACTAAATGTTCCAAATTAACACCATTATCATTGGGTGTAATTTGAGTTTTTAATTGACCCTCTATGCAATGTACTAATGAAGCCACCGGTATATCTCCAGCATGATTTTTCAATAAAGGATGTATAATTTGTTGTATTTCAGCTATAGTCATAAAAACATTTGGTAAAGGTTCAATTTCTTGCTCTGCCCAACCCTTATGCTGTTCTCTCTTAAAGTGTATGGTACAATAGGGAACACTGTGCTGTAATCCCTCCATCAGAGGAGAACTTTCCAATGAGTTAACCAAATCAGGATGTAAAGTAATAAATTTCTCTTCATTGTTATCTGAATTAATAATGCAAATGTCCTGCATTTTGTAAAGATCCAAAACACTAATGGATGTTTTAAAACGTGATTGAAATAGTTCACGAAATTTATACATGGGTAGAGTATAGCAAGGAACGTCCTAAAAATAGGATTCTTTAGAATATTTAAAATTTAGTGGTGTCATGGTGCAATAAATACCTTTAGTAGTCCAGCTACTTGACATCTAAGAGTATTAATTTCAGTTAGCGAAGAATCACGAGTGTAAGAAACCAGCATACGTTTATGACCAATTTTCTTGCGATGTAAATTTGAAACGACTTGTTTGGCGAACTAATGAAACATATTTTAATAAATGTTGTTTTTAAGATTTTAATTAAAAAAGAAAAAAAAAAAAAACAAATTAGTAATAATTTTAAAGAATTGATTAATTNNAATAAAAATTTATATGGATAAAATTTCCTTTTCAAAAAAGTACTACATTTTTCAAATACATACGGTGGCAATTTACTAAAACATTCAAAAAAGGAATAATTTTAATTTCAAAATAGTTTTTAACGAATTTGAAATTTTTTTACTTACATACAAATCTGGTACAGTGACTTTAGCATATGAACTACCCTCGAATGTTAAAGAAACTACTGGAGTTATAGGCTTAAGTTGATTTAATAAGAAATTTCTTAAACTTGCTTCATCCATAGAAAAATCCAAATTTGTTATTTGCAAAGTCACCGTATCATTTGGATCACTGACTGTTGTATACGATTGGCCATTGGTATAAGGAGTTGAAGTCATAACTGTACCACTACCTCCAGCACCAGATGTAGAAGATGTTACAACCGTTGCTAAAGAAATAGATGAATTTTTATTATCACTAGTTGAAACATTTGTGGTAACAATATTTGGTGCCAATGATGAAGCTACAGCATGGGCATATGTAAACTCTGTTGACCCTGAAGATGAACATTGCGAAGCAGTAGTGGTGGCCATAGAATGCGAATGTAAAGGTGCTTGAATAGATACTGTTGATAGAGGTGTAGTGGATGTTATAGTTTGACCTAAACCTGACGGTTGACTTGTTTGGTATATAGGTGTTGTAAATTGATTATAGCCAGTTCCATTTGTTAGAACAGAGGTAGAAACAGTGGCACTACTGGTATGTATGGGTTGATGTATTTGAGCAGTTGTGGTGTTACAACGATTATAGGGCATATAACGATTTCTCTGATATCCGTAAGTTGATGTATTCGTATGATTAGCATAATAAGCTTGAGTAGAAGATGTATGATTATTATGATGATTATGTGGGTTATTATGGGTGTCATGAGCTGGTATATGTGTGGTCATCATTGAAGTGCCCCCATGCATATAACTGCCAGCATTTGTATATTTTGTCATCAATGAAGAGGGTAAAACTTTGTTGGTGTAAATATGATTAGTCTGATGATTATTACCATTTTTAACACAGACACCACCAGCACCTACTCCAGCAGCTACATAATAACGGCTTGAATTACGATTGTTATTAATATCCACCATGTTATTGGCCACTGAAGCTGCGACTGTAGTATAATATGCAGTATTTGTTAAATAATCACCATAATCACCATTTATTTGCTGAACGCCTACTAAATTGCCAATATGTTGATGTGTGGGCGCCTGCGCCTGACCACCAACATTATAGTTTATATAAACATTAGACGATTCCTCTGGATGTACGCTAAAAGAAACGGTAAGTCAAATTTTTAATAAAAAAAATAACTGAAATTTTATTTTTATTTCTAATAAAACTTTGACAAACCTGTAATAACGTTCTGCCATTTCATGTAGAAAATAGTTTATCTGATTTTAATAATCAATTGAAACAGTAAAATGATCTTGAAAATGAAAAAAAATATATGTATATATATATATATAATTCAAATAAGTCAAACAAAAATAATAATTAATGAGTTTCGGAAAAGTTAAAAAGAATATTCTTGATTCTTTTGATATATTTCAACAATATCTTTTTGAGATCTTTCAAAATGTATATAAAAAATATATAACTGTAAATAATAAAAAACTCACGCCTAAATTCAAGATGATGCGATTTTTTTTGAAAAGAAAAGGCGCCAAAATTAGATGTTTTTTTTTTTTTTGTATTAATATTATTTATAGCAATAAAATTATTTAAATTTATAGTTATAAAATTTATATTATTTATTAGAAAATAATCACTTGTTGTTTTGTTCCAATAAAAACTTATTTATTTAACTAAATTTTCATTAAATTTTATTTTAATGAAAGTTTTCTATAAAAAAAATTTACTTTTTTAATTTAAACTTTAATTTCTTGCACAATTAATATAAAAGACGCGACTTTTTTAATTATAAAACGGTGGTTTTATTTCACTGTTAAAAAGATTGGAGAATATAATTTGAAAATTTTTGACACAACACCAGACATATAATATAAATTATTATTATTATTTTTTTTTTAATTTAATTTAATATGATCTTCGTTCACGTTTTCAAATTTGCGCACATTGTGGTCGTTGTGCTAGTAATAAAATATTTCTGGCAATTAGCTTATGAGGATTTATACCCAGAGAGTTATAGAATAAAATATACCAAGTAGAAGTGTTATACCGTTATAATTGATTTTTAACATTAAAAGAGATTTTTTTTTTTATTATTTTGTTATACAGGAATATTTTTACTTCTCTTTATATTTTAATTTTTAACAATTAATGAAATAATTATTGGGGTCTAATTTAAAATGCATTAAAATTATAGGATTTATTTGGACTAATACGATAGTATTTTATGTTAAAGTACATGCCAATATTAAAGTTAATTAATTATTATTATCAATATCTATAGATTGATTTTTTT